>CM042246.1:10351517-10554017 GCA_023566225.1 Romanogobio albipinnatus | reverse complement strand
TACATACACACACACACACTTTCAACAGTTCAATTAAATAAAAAGAGTGAAACATATTGAAAGCTTCAGCTATAAATTCTGGCTCATTCCATGCAATTCCATTCCGTAATGCATAAAGAAAATGTTCATACCATGCACAGTATCTCACTATAAACTGAAGAAATAGTATGAGTACTATGCTGTTAGTCTTTAAACACAGCCAATGAAGCCGTATGCTAGCAATAAAACCTCAACTTTCAACTACAATGACTGATTGCGGCATATGCATAAATAGCCCCTGTAGCAAAACTCCAAAACCAATTAAAAGTTATAAAAATAAATACTGTGAAGTCTGGGTCAAGATGTTTCAATGTATTTAGCTGCAAAACATGGCAAGTGCATCCAGAAAGAAAAAAATAACAATAACAACAAAAACCTTTCTTGTTGGAAAACTCTAGCAGATAACATCAAACAAAATTGCATGCATTTTCCACCTCTCTATTCTCGTAGCAAACAACCACCGAATCGAAGAAATATGTGAGAGACGGCAAATGCTTCATATATAATTATGTTATTGCTTTGAGATGTTACATTACACTTATGTTTAGATCATATTTTCCGAATGGCCACCAATTTTCACTGCTGAACAACAAAGTGCGTGCCATTTAGAGGATTATACTATCCATCTGTCAACAGTGCCTTAGTCTTACACGTGTCTGTCTGTTTGGCGGCAATTCCGCCCACAGCACTTATTTCAGACAAATGCTTTTCTGCTAATGTTTTATGCTACTTCAAACTACTATCCAAAGAGACTACAGCTCAGAACTTATCTAAACCATAGTAATCTGTTAAATGGGCTGAATCAGCGTCCCACACTAGCTAATCAGGAGATTTAGCATTTAATTAGCAACATACCTCATTTTTATGCCTTAATAAGGGCCAACATACCATGCTAAAAAGTTTTCAAGGTTAGCGCTCCAAATCCGTGATTCATTCAAGCATCATTCATTCAGCAGTCACATCCATTACTGCCTCTGCTCATCACCAAATGATATTCTATTTGGAGAACAGCAGACGCCCAACAGATTGTCTTCCCACAGCCCTTTATCCAAGAACATTATCACTGGGAAAACAGACGGTTACTTCAAAAATGGACAACTGTTCTCATTCTGGCTCAATTTTAAAGGCACGAGTTAGCATAAGAGGACAGTTTCATATTGAGAAATATCTCAACCAATTTATCAACAAATTAGCACCATATTGCTGTTTGTGAGAGCTAGTATTAGCTGCAAATAGCCTAACGACACTGAGTATTATAACAAAGAAATAGCAGTGAGGGCGATGAAACGACTCTGTTAAATTCCTCTCTGAAGGCTTTTTCTTGGTAGGTCGTCCCTATAGCATTGCTGTTAATGTTGTTCCACTACTGATGCTAGCAGATGGTAATGGAAAATGCTCCAGTGAAACAGAACTTCAACTAATGGTGCACAGTATTTGATGCTGAAACACAAAGCTTATACCTTGCGATGTTGATAGCACACCATACAACCGTAGTAGCTTCTTTTGAAAGAATAAATCTATTTTGGGCTTGAGGGCGGAAACCTTCATTTTCAATGTGTTTTTCTTCTTTAGTAATGGATATGTTTGATAGTTTCTGAAAAAGTTTCGTTCAGTTTTATAAAGTTTCGTTCCGTATCATAAAGTTTCGTTAATTTTTTTTTAAACAAATCTAATTCCATAGAAACCTTAAATCTTCATATTGTTTTTTTTTATGTTTTTTGTATGTTGAGTAGTGCACAATACAACAAAATTTAAACGACGTAATGGAAACAACCCACAACACAACGAAATCAGCACAACACAATGAAATCAGATACTGTATATTCGTTACTTATAGATGCATAGAGCTGTTAATAAATATGCCACTTAGTCTTATTTTAACTTAGCACTGTTAGAGTTGAATGAACTGAAGGATTTAATGTAGGGTCTAATGATCTAACGAAATCTAATTTTTTATATCCAATAGGCTATATTTTTATGAACCCTTGAAGTTTCTATGGGGCGATGCATTATCATTCTATTGCATAATCAGCCCATTCACAGTGCCATTTCTATAGGGTATATGCCATTAAAGCGAACACGCAAGGTTCATGCTAGTGGTAATGGACTAACAAAACCCTGTTTGAACCGTTTTACTGTCCAAATTTTTTATGAACCCTTGAAATTTGCACATATTACTGTTGAATTAATTTCACATTACTGTATCTTGTGGTCACGTAAATGATGCTTTAAAGCTATTTGGGCTTCGTACTAGAGGTAATGTCTAACAATCTAACTTATTTTAAACAGCTTTTACTGTACCAGGTTTTTTTTAAATGGCGCTTGAAATTTGCATATATAAATGAATTGGCTAATGGTTTTGGTGTCTGACCATATATAAAGCCACAATATCAATATCAACAATATCAAAGCCAAACTCGAGGAGGCGTGCAGTGGGCGGAGCTAAAGAGTCACGAGAACACACACACACACACACACACACACACCATGGAATAACTTTCACCCTGGATAACTTTCGATTCACTATACATTCGTGTTGTTGACATTATATACACTTGCGCACCGATTGCCAACAAAACACAGACAATTGATGCAGTTTCACACACCGCCTGTGGTTTCGACTTTGACCGGGAACAAACATACACACTTGCAGAACTCTGTTGCTGCTCTGGAAAAACAAACTACATCCACTGTTTCCTTAACGCTGGGTTATTTGGGAAGATGAACAAGATTGTCTTTCCCTCACAACCAAAATCACACTTCATTCGTGGTCTAAAAACAAAATGACAGCGTAACCTGAACAAAGCTTGTTGACAGGCGCGCTCTTGCTCTCACTCTGATTGATGTGTGCATGCGCTCATCCGGGAGGAGTGCCCATACAAGGAATTCCGCCCTTTATGACATCGTACAGGGCCAAACTTTCCGAAACTTGTTCGAATCCTGAAGAATTCGGCACAGAAATACATCCAACTCATTTTTTGAAATGTTGGCCATGTTTAATATGCGAATACAACTCTTTAACAGTGCAAATAAGTCAAAATGCATGAAATAGCATCAAATCTGCATTGGTCAGGTGGTCCAGCGGCCATGTGGTACAAGTTGTAGCGCTCAGAAAATAAATTTACACATTGTAATTAGAAGCTCTGCAAACACGAAGGCATTGTTACGGTAGTTACAACATTGGTTGTCTTTGCATGCACCAGGTGTCCTCACAGCAGTTCACCGTTAAGGCTAACCTAATGCCTCGAGATCAACCACCCTGTCTTCACTTCCCAAAGGTACGGTCACCACTTATCTCACAGTGTCTGTGTTCAGGTAGTTATATGTCACTGAATTAAGTATATCTTAGGTTTTTCTTATTTTACACCATTTCCAAAATTTTCCATTTATTGTAAAGTCCATTTATTTTCTGCCTTCCCTGGTTAATATAAAATGGTCCTGCTGTGTGACAAATAGACTTTTTTAATATACAAATATTCCTTGTAGTCTTTTAATAAAATAAGCAGTCATAAAAGCCGCATGCATAATCATTGGTGAATTGAAAAATGCTCTTTAATGTCATTTTAGATTGAGTATAGCATGTCGCACCGCATGACGTGTCAGCTTCCCGCTCTCTCCTCGCCACATGTAGGACTGCAAGTTGCGTGACCCCAATTCCCATGTTGGATCGCCCATATTAGAGTGTTTGCAGTTACCAATTACCCCTGCCAATGTTCAATATGATTAAATACAACAGCCATCACTGACTATTATTCATCAGAGGAAAATGACGAGTACAAGTTGGTAGATTAATTAAAGTGTCACATACAGCTCTCCGGTGGATAGTTTGAGCTGTAATTAAGTCTTACATCAATAGTTAGCGGTTCGTTTCTCTCTGCCTGCTTAGAAAAGGTTAATCTCGCATCTCTTTTTTGATTGAAAGCTGTAACGCTCATTCTTTGTTGGGTCAGTATATGAATATTACTTAACATAAATTAAGTGCAAGCCGTCAGAGCTGAAAGATGGGCGTGAAATATTGTTCAGCAAGGTTTGTTTTTATAACAAGATTGCTTTACACCATGATGATAATGCATATTGTTCTCCATAACAAAGCAAATATGCTGCCAAATCTAAGACGAGTCACGTATTGTAGAAAGCAGCCAGAACACCTCTATAGAGGGTACAAAATCAACACTCGACAAGCTGTTAAAATTCGCATTAGCAAATCATTAGCAGGAAACTGCATTACAAACATCAACATAATACATTGTTTGAGTTGAATTGTATAAATAAATACGTTAAATAAAAATGCTAACATTAGCAAGTGAAAACTGAAGACACACAAACCTCTAGAAAATATCGGCCACAACTGCAAGTCTTCTAAATTCTACCTTACATGTCTCAAGTTCATCTAAGATATTGCAGTATTCTCCAAAACTGCATACACGTGTCCAAATCACAAGACAAAAAGGAACCAAAGTAAACTGTGCATCATGAGCATAATGGGCCTTTCAGACAAAACGTGACAATGGCACCGCTGTGCTATGAAACCCATTATTTCAATGCCTTGCACTGTGCGAGAACAGTTTCTTGCTGCGTCGACCAAAGCACATGCACAGCGGTATAAATAGTTCAACTTTCGCCGCTGCACTCTGTGGTGATTACCCGAGCGAAACGGGGCATCCAAACAAGCGTAGAGGCAAAATGGATGAACAGTTAGTACTGTGTGTTGGAATTTCCGGAGGTTAAACTCCACCTACTTTGCTCTGGCCAGCCTAGTGCAAATAGCTTTTCCCAGATGTGAGAAATCAATTTGATGCGATGTGAATTGTTGAAGAGAATAGAAGAGAATTTTTTTTTTAAATATATAAAATGTATTTTATATTCTAAAAAGAAAAAGGCATTACAGTTCCATGGCTGGAAAGAAATGTTAATGGCCTACAAATTCACTCCTGTCATGGTGTGGCAAAAAAAAATTGCTTCCCTTTATTTGGCATTTTTCTACACCATGTTTTTTTCATGAAAAATTCTAAATTATTCTAAATTAAAACCTACTGTTTAATTAGAAGTGTTAACTTTGCTGTTGTTCTACCTAAATTTCAGGTCAGGTCAGGTGGAAATTTGTCTCTGAAAATTGTTTTAATTGTTTAAATCTAATTTAAAACACTTCACACAACATTGCACTTCCATTTCACAGACCTTCCATTGGTCAACCTTGGATAATGCATAGTTTGACTGGTCTATTTCCCCCAGGAAGAGCAGAGAAAAGGCACATCCAATTCAAAACATTTGTTGGAGTTGTGGTTATTCGTTTCCCTGACCTCTCAGTGCTGGCATAGAGCCCTGAAGAAAACCACTATATGACAGCATCTGATCCCACTGGTCTACTGTTACTAAAAGAAGCTTCCTGAGAAAAATATTAATCAAGAAATCTCAGGAGCAATTATAACATTAAGCTCAGAATCCTTGAACTCATTCCAGTAGCCTGTGAGGCAGGACCAGCAAGGGTCCGCGATCTGAGAGCCCCAGCTGTCCGACAGGTGAGTGGTTGGGTTGGAGAACCTGGGTAAATGTTTGTCTTCGCTAGAGCAGAGGCCGAGCTCCATCCTGACCCGCCTGCGTTAGGAAAGCACTGATTTACGACGATGCATTTGCTACCTATTGAGTGCAATTACATAGAGCAAGAGCGTGTACAAACAAAGCCTCAAAAAGAGGCCATGCCACGTTCACGAGGTGCAGGGGTGTGAGAAAAAGAGGGCGTCCCTGAACGGAAAGCTTGGGAGAGAGATTTATCACTCCCACTGGCTCTAAATCTCATCTATCTGCGATTCGGTTCGTGCTCCACGGGAAATATACACCATCTAGAGAGGAGATTGCGTAATCATAAGGTAGGCAAAATGTTCAACGCGACTGCTCCACTCTCTTTCTCTCCATTGTTCACACAAGTCCTTTTAATATTCTGAAGGATCACCATTCAAAACAGCAGACTGACTATAGTTTAATTGGTGATAATGTCTGGCCAGGGCATGGGTTACTTTCTTCTATTTGCATTATGCAAGAGACAGTGAGAGAAATGTGTGACAGTACATAGGCTGACAGATTAGTCTGTCATTTGTTAGTGACAAAGTGACAAAGTGACACGTGACGGCCAAGTATGGTGACCCATACTTGGAATTTGACCTCTGCATTTAACCCATCCAGTTAATGCACACACATTAGGAGCAGAGTAGTGAGTAGTTAACACACACACACTGCAAACGTGTATACAAACACCCAGAGCAGCGGGCAGCCTTGTGTGGCGCCCGGGGAGCGATTAGGGGTTAGGTGCCTTGCTCAAGGGCACCTCAGTCATTTCCCACCGGTTCTGGAATCGAACCAGCAACCTTTGGGTTACCAGTTTAACTCCCTAAATAAATGTTGAGTTTTACTTTAGGGCTGAGTCTTTATCCACACGCTGGATTTGCATACAGCCAACACTGAAGAGTAACAACGGGGGAAAAGCACAAAAACAGCTTAGCCAGAACAGATGCTCGACACAAACACATTTTGTCCTCACTACTGTAGCTCTATTGACTCATGCAGACATGCCTGCATTTCAACAATATTTGCTGTGAAAGTAAATGTGGTACTGTAAAGCTTTTGTGATTAAATGTGAAATCTGAAATGTGTACTTTTTTTTTTTTTTTTTTTTTGAGCCAGTAGCTGCACCAGATGGAATCACAAAAATAACTACGTAACTTTTGCTACATATTGCAGTGTGATTTTTTTTTTCAGTGGTTGCTTGCTTACGGGTCAAATAAGCCCAACCATTCCTAGATAAAGACTTGGGTCTCTCCATCAATGTCAGTCTATCATTTTTCCCCACTAATTATTGTCATCTAATCAAAAAAGCAAAAGTCTAATAACAACATCTCTCTCCAACATATTTCATTTTTAAGCAACAGACACATGTTTCTTGTCTGGCTATCACCAGACTACGCCCAATTTAAGATTGAACATTGGTCTGGCATAATTCAAATGACTCTGAATGCAATTGGATAGTCCTTCAACCAATCAGACCACAAGAGGCGTGATCAACGGGCAACGACCCATCGCTTCTCTATCCGTCATCGTGTTAAACTCGCCAATAGCGCACCAGGTGGATAAGCCAGTCTGTGATTGGTTCCCGCAAAAGTGTAACAGAAGCAGTAGAAATGAATGTACAGGTTTCCAGACTGAGTTGCAGGGCGAAATCAAATTGCTGACAGATCAGGTTGGGTTTGCCCAGTCTAACATGTTTCTGTAAAAATAAATAAATACATTTTATTTCTCACTGTAAATTTTTTTCTTATTTTTAAAATAGAACATTTGGGTAGAATAGAATACTCACAGGATATATTTATTCAAATATATTAATTTAAATAATACAAATATCGATCTGTCCATCCGGCAGACTTATATATATATAAAAAAAAACTTTTAAAAACTCATTCTAAACAATGTCTTCTTGGCAAGAATTTGTCTTTGCAAACTTTGCTTTCATAGTTAGAATGAGAGTTATGAATTTCAAATAATTTGAATTCTACTTCCTTACAGTCAAATTTGAATGGCAGCTCCGTACCCTGTTTGCCAACTCAAATTCAATTCAAATTCTTGGAATTTAAAAAGCATTCTCAATTCAATTCTGAATGACACACTCATGACACAACGGTCACAACGGTCTAAAACACATTTTCTGGACATTTTTTAGAAGCAGCACAGATCCTTTATGAACAGAAGTCAACCTCATGACTCATGACCTCATGAACCTCATGTCTCATGTTCTTAGCACATTAAACTGCGGTATGAAAGAGTATTTAACAGCACAAAAACAAAAATGACACACTTCGTCTTTCAGTGTGACTAAGATGTGAGGCGAAGAGAATTTAGTAAAATTGAATATAATTTGTAGTAATAGGAGGAGGACCAGTTCTCATTCATTAATGACTATAATGTTCACCCATTAGTGACTATTCAAAATGTGTGAATCAATTTGCATTGTAAGGAGATATAGCCGTTCCTGCTTTATTCGTTTCTGACAAAAAAAAAAAAAAAAAATTCTGAAGCCGGGCATCATTATCAAGCCAAGAAGAAGTGGGAGAGCTATTCACACAGGAAACATCACCAAGGTCTGAGAATGGGTGGGTAGGAGGTGGTAGAGAAGAAAAAAAGGAGTTGAATATGCTAAACGTGTACAGACTAACAAAGAAACTGTGCTCTGTGCTCAGAGTGGAAGATCAGCAAGTCTCCCTCATAAATTTTATATTATTGCCAGAGGAACTTAAAGCCTCGGAGTCCACTAAAGACAATTAATATCTCCAACACAGATTTGACAATCCTAAAATCCAACACATCATTATCGGCGTAAAAATGCCACACGTTAAATATTTCCTGCAAGCTCTTAACCTGCGTTTGTGAATAATTAGAAGGCCCTTTTCAATGCATGCTTCATTGGAGAGAGGGGATGGATTACGGCCATGTGGTAAGAAGCAAGTTTGTCGTCTTAGTAGTTAAGACAACAAGTTTTTGTCAGTGATGGCAGATTTAAGACATTTTAGATCACTTCAAAATGTCTCGCTCTCCATTTCACTTTAAACCGGCGCAGCCTTGATTCTGTAAGAGCGGAGGTAAAAAGTAGTAAGAGAAGCTTTTTATTTCCATAAAAATAGTGAACTGCCTGTCAAATCGTTCTTTGTATTCATAGAGACCGAGATGGAGCGAAAAAGAGTAGCAAAAGAGGGTTGGCATGATTTGTTAGAAACAGGAGTTGCATTTGACAGTTACACATCACTGTTTTCTTCCCCTGACAGTTTTTCACACTAGCATCTTAAACCTTCCTGATTACAGCTTTTCAAAGGGTTTATTTCTGCTAAAATGAAGTCTACATTTATGAAGTCGATGAAAACCATATTTACTAACAAATGTACAATTCATGAACGACTGAATAAAGCCTTTTCTGTTTTCGTTATAGTAATAATAAACAATAAAAGCTGCTCCTAGAGAACAATTAACCAAAATACACACTGCTATTACTGTTCAATGGTGTAATAGTTACTGTTTTTACTCTCTACTATTTAATAATACTACCTATGTGCAATATCACCTGAAATGTGTGCAAATATTACCTGCAATAAGTGCAATACCACCTGTGTGAAATTCAACCTGCAATACGTACTTTCCCTCATCTGTATTTATACATTGTGTTGTGTAGATATTTGTATATTATAGTATGTCTTATTCATCAAAAAAAAAATTATACATTTGTATTTATTTGTATTATTTTTATTTATGTATTTTTTTGTATTTTTTTTATGCTGTTGTAACAAAAAAATGTCCCCATGTGGGACGAATAAAGGTTTATCTTATCTTATAAGACTTGCAAAGACATTTTGCAATTTTCCATTAAAAAAAAGGAAATGCTAGGAAAATATTAGCATATCTCTCCTTGAAAAAACCACATGGTTTGATCAATCACTAATGGTGTAGGACAAGTTACACGCCAAAGGTTAATACTTACAGAAGTTAAATAATTAAATACAAGTTAATTGCAACTTAACGGACACCTATTATGCAAAATTCACTTTTACATGATGTTTGAACATAAGTGTGTGTTGACAGTGTGTGTACACAACCACCCTAAAATGATAAAAATCCACCCACTCCTCTTTTTAGTCCCCATAAATCATAAGCAGTGCCTCAGAACAAGCTGATTCTGGGCAAAGTGACATCACTCTGCACATGCCCTCACACAACTGTTGACGGACACTGCCATATTAGCGTAGACCCCACCCTGAAAAGGCATAAGGTCTGTATATATTTGTTTACTGTTACTGTAAGTGTTTTTGTGTAATTTGCTGTGTATTTTGATGATAATGCAAGGGAGAGAGAGTGTTGTTAAGACTTTAATGCACGCACAACAGTGTATTCAGCTCTGTATACAGTCATTTTCTGGAGTGAAGACAGACGCTTCATCTTTTGTGTGATGTACAAGAAACTTCATAAAACTCATCAGTAAAGATTTGGCCATCATTCGGATGGGCTCTGCTAAAACAGGCTTGTACTAATAGTGGATAAAACAACATAAGTTTTAACCGTACATAAACTAAACTATACCTGATCGATCTCCATGCAGCATACATTCTCTGGCTCTGTAAGCATTATTGTCTGACTCCAGTTCGAACATATAAGGCTGAACACTGCTGCCTACATGAGATTGTCCTGTTTGTTTATTTGTTGCATGAGCTCTTGAAGCTCAGCCCTCTTCTTGAAAGGGGGCCGCGAGCAGCTGCATTTAAAGGGACACACAAAAACGGCATGTTTTTGCCATGGACACTACGTCCATATTTTTTTACAGTCTGTGACGTCACCCATAGGATTCTGAAGAGCCGTTTTGAAGCGCAAAGTAGGGACGAGCTGGCCGTTGCCATCTTGTCATCGCGTGTCACTCCCGGATAATAGAAAATGGGCAAAGAGGCGGGACGTGGGTGGAGCTGAGGTGACGAGATGACAGACAGCAGATAAATGGCTATCCACCTGTCACTCAAAGTGGCCACGCCCTTAATTATGCAGGACTTTAAAGCTTTATATAAATGTAAATGAATGAGTTATAAAAAAATTCACCCCCCTCACAGTTGTCATGAAGGGCAAAATTAGCCGTATAGACCAAAACCACAATTTGTACCAGGCTGTAAACATGTGTTCTTCTGCTGTAAAGTTGGGCATTTTGAGATTCTGTTCCCTTCTGGAGCCTGTCCCTAGCGGCCAGTCGAGGAATTGCAGTTTAAGCCACTTCCGTATTGGCTTCAAGAGAAACTGGTTTTTGCTCACCCCCAAAAATTATCTGTGGGGTATTTTGAGCTAAAACTTCACATACACACTCTACGGAGAGAAGAGACATATTTTACATCTTGTAAAAAGGGGCATAATAGGCGCCCTTTAATTTCCTAATCTCTGATTTGTATCATCCTGTAATTGTGTATATAGCTTCTCAAATACTGCTTGTATGAGCAAAAAACATGTCAAGCCCCTTTTCTGTTTTGGAAATATAGTGACAATAATAGCTTGTTTCCACGAGCGGTAGGGTTCTGTATAGGGATGAAACGGTATGGAAATTTCACATCACGGTTATTGTGACCCAAATTATCACGGTTATCAATATTCTCACAGTTTTGTTCAAATGAGATGAAAAAGTGAACAGATGTACAAGCTGAAAACAAATTTTGTTGTTGGTTATATGTAAATAAGCAATGTACACACCCAAATCAAGTCTACATGAAATGTATAACATGACAAGTCATCAAATAGGCCTATTTAGCTCTGATAAGGTTATGTGTAAAGCTCCTTAATCTAGACAGAGAAACACAAACAGTTGCTTGTCAGAAAAAAATATGCTTTTTTGGGGGGTGTAAAATACAATCTCGAATATTATCACTGTAAATATATTCTCAAGCAATATTCTCATCAGTGTTCTCATCAGCTATGACGCATTTAAATCATATTTTGTGTAAGAGCCCAAACAGTATCCTAGTAAAATAACAGTTTTATGACTAAGTCATTCTCTTCAAAAATGCTATTGACGTTAGAAACGTTGTATGTAACTTTAGAGACAGTCCCTAAGTTCACGAATCTCGAACGTCAAGCCAGCTTTATGCCAGTCATATCAGATGCACTGTGGTTCTGCTGTGTTTGTTTGAAACTATTTTCGCTGCTGAAATGGAACAAAAACAGCCGACCACTGTATGATGATTGAATCTCCTGCGTACATTGCACGTTCATCTCTGCTTTGAGTGCAGATTTCAGTGAGCGCGCTCTGAACAAAACTCTGGCTAATCTGAATGCCTCTGATTATTAGACATTGCATTCATAAACTCAATAGAAACACGTGTGATTGGTTATAATGTGCAACGCGATTATAACAGATGGCTTTTGGGAAGACTATAATAAGTTCAACCGCCAAAGAGGCTAGTGTGAGTGACTGTGTTACACGCCACAGCCGAAATACACCCGCAAATGGCAAGCCCTGATTATTATCCCTTAAATGTTACCCTAGTCTTTTCTGAACGTGTTTGTTCTTCTTTGGCTCAAACTTCACGTTATAATTTCCAAGACACAGTAAGCAATAATGTACAACATACAGATCTTGTTCTTGCTTCTCAGCATGTGGCTGCTGTCACAAGAAGCAACGTTTTGTTTGAGGCAAGGCTGCAGGCCGCAAGGAAAAACATAGCCAAAAAAGCGTGCGCAAGTGATTCTCTGTCAACCAATCAACGTTCTGCAGTGAGTCTAGCCAAAAAAGTGGTACGGTTCAGAATTAGGGTACCATTCACAACTTCTGACAATGGAAACAGCAACAATTGTGTACTGTACCAAACTGTACAGAACTGTTCCACTTAGACATTAGTAAATATCTAAGGAATTCCAAATGGCGTTTTTGCACCCTTGAAAGGCACATCGGGGAGGGGTATGTAGGGATGTTCCAAACTCAAGTGAACAACTGAATCCCTTCACAAAGGGCCCTTACACAAGTCTGTTAGCAAAGGGTACATGTCATGGTCACTTCAAAGAAGTAATTTTAGCGTTTATGGTCATGTGACCCAAGGTGGAGAATCCTCACGAGAGAGTTTGAGTTACCAAGTTCGAGAACCAAAACCGTATGTAAACAAAAGAGGAAAATGGAATATTACACATTACTCCAATTAACGCATGTGTTTACAAATGGAGTGCTCCATCATAGTATCGGCACTGTCCTGTAATCCAAGTTAAAAATACATCAGCAATGCAGCGAGAGCAAAACCGCAGCCTGCACTCCTCTCTGACTATCGAGATTTGTTTACCATTATCTTGTGGTCATTTTATACTCTGTTCTTTGATTAATTGGACATTTAAAGTAAGTGGTAAAATGCTTCACTCTCCTCTCTCTCTCTCTCCCTCTCGTTCTCTTTTAATTTGTTTAATGCAGTCACTTAAAGATATCTCAGTCAAGTCATCCAATCAGTCTTGATGGAGGGCTGCCGTATATAATCAGTCTGATAGTGGTCTGAAAGTGTGAGCTTTAGAGCGGGGGCATTTCAAGGTTAAATGTGAGCATTCGACTGACTCGTGTACAAAATGGTGGCTGGTACTTCATGCGTTGATTAGAATATGGTAAACATGGAGGGATGTGCAAGCCTTGGGTTGATCTCTTTTTGAGCTCTTGTCTTCAGACGTTAGTCAAGGGAGGCAGAAGCAGATGTTTGGAATTTAACAACTATGCAAAATAGCCACGAAAGGCTTAGGAAACAGACAGTGAATATCTCTAACCTAGCTGTTTGCCGTTATTATAGATGCATTTCTGGCAAAGATTCATGTAAATGTTCATACCCACGGAAACGCATGTATACATGTGAATACACAATAGGGCTGGGCGATATCCAATATTGACAATGTTATTAAAGAAGATTTTGTCGAATGACTTGCAATTATAGAACTGTTTAGACAGTGTTTCTCATTTAAACTCATAAAACGAATAAATACATTTGAATTGATTCAAAAAAATCTGATTCAGTTATTCATTTGAGGTGCACTCAAATGAGACCTGCATGACATTTTTATTTTATTAAGATGTTTTAATAAATATGCATGTAGGTTAATATTGAGGTTTGTTGCACTGTTGTATTAGTAAATGTAAATACAACAATGGTAAATATATTTCCCTCGTGTTCATTTGGTATAAAATGTGTTATTTTTAACTAGATGTTTACTGCATTTTAGCTCTTACCTTCAAGATTTTTAATCTAATTGGCTCCAATGGCTGTTTGGTCGGAATAATTCGTAAAGAGATACTGAACAACATGAAAAGAGAGAAAATGACAGAAATGCTTCATTGTCGCCAAGCCCTAATGCACATAGTACACACAATAAAGAAAAGCTCAGACAAAACATGAACTGAGACTCACACACACACAGACAGACAATTAAAGAAATGCTTTCCAGACAGAAGGCTGATTGTTTATCTGTGTTGTAGCATAGAGAATTGAAATCTTCAGCGTCAGATAAGACATCAATCTCCCTCTGTGGGCTGCGTACATAAATCTGATTAGGAGCAGAATCATTTCCCCTTCAGGACTGTTTTATCTGTCCATTCCATGCCTCGGCGGCAGATAACTCTGACGGAACTCACAGCCAGAGGTTGATGTTCTTCACTCACCACTGAGACGGCACACCAATCCAAATTATGTTATATTTGCCAAACAGGAACATGTCCATCAACTGTGGGCGACTGTTGGTAAGCCAACACTCGGTTAGCAGGATAGGATACTTTTGAAATGAGGTTTTCCAAATTATGCTCATTTGAATTTGGACAAAGGCACAGTTTTGTGTGGCTCATTTCTTGGTCTGATTGCACTGAAAAAAAATCATTTTCTTAAATCACTGTTTTTCTCTTTCCCAATAAAAACAGTTATACTTCAGACAAATTGACTTGAGAAGCATGACTGCATGAGATAAATGTTTTCAGGGAATATATTTTGAATGAATTGCAAACCCAATATTGACAATATTTTCACGATGATTTTGTGGGATTTGTCAAATGATTTGCGATTATAGAACTGTTTAGACAGTGTTAATAACTATATAAATACATTTGAATTTTTTTTTTCCTATGAATCAGTTCAAACTGCCTATTTCAGTTCTGATTCAAAAATGCATTTGAGGTGCAGTCAAAAATGATCCCTGCATGCCATTTATCATTTAAGTTGTTGTTTTTTTGCATGCAGGTTAATGCTGAGGTTCACTGCTCTGTATTGTATTATTAGTACAAATAAATAAAAAATGTTTTTTTCATTTGTTACAAAATGGTGTGGAAAAACATGCCTCAGTTATTTAACATAATTAACATTTTAAATTAATTCCACTTTTCATTACTTATGATTCTCAAGTAAATGCATCTGAGGCATCTTTAAGAATATTTAGTCCTGAACAAGACTGATTAAGAATATTATTTTTGCTGTGTGAATATTACACTCACCTAAAGGATTATTAGGACCACCTGTTCAATTTCTCATTAATGCAATTATCTAATCAACCAATCACATGGCAGTTGCTTCAATGCATTTAGGGGTGTGGTCCTGGTCAAGACAATCTCCTGAACTCCAAACTGAATGTCAGAATGGGAAAGAAAGGTGATTTAAGCAATTTTGAGCGTGGCATGGTTGTTGGTGCCAGACGGGCCGGTCTGAGTATTTCACAATCTGCTCAGTTACTGGGATTTTCACGCACAACCATTTCTAGGGTTTACAAAGAATGGTGTGAAAAGGGAAAAACATCTAGTATGCGGCAGTCCTGTGGGCGAAAATGCCTTGTTGATGCTAGAGGTCAGAGGAGAATGGGCTGACTGATCATACCTGAGCATTGTTTCTGACCATGTCCATCCCTTTATGACCACCATGTACCCATCCTCTGATGGCTACTTCCAGCAGGATAATGCACCATGTCACAAAGCTCGAATCATTTCAAATTGGTTTCTTGATCATGACAATGAGTTCACTGTACTAAAATGTCCCCCACAGTCACCCGATCTCAACCCAATAGAGCATCTTTGGGATGTGGTGGAACGGGAGCTTCGTGCCCTGGATGTGCATCCCACAAATCTCCATCAACTGCAAGATGCTATCCTATCAATATGGGCCAACATTTCTAAAGAATGCTTTCAGCACCTTGTTGAATCAATGCCACGTAGAATTAAGGCAGTTCTGAAGGCGAAAGGGGGGTCAAACACAGTATTAGTATGGTGTTCCTAATAATCCTTTAGGTGAGTGTATATTCCAAAGCACATAATCAACATGCCATTATCCAGAATAGTCTGCAATGCAAAGAAAATAAATTATTGGAATACAATTCCAACAAAATATCACGGAAAAACAACAGTTCTACCCTGAAGATGCATGAGAAGACCTTTAAAATCAAATAAGGCTTGCATGGGAAAAAGGGAAAAAAGTGGGAAATACCTGATAAAAAAGAAAAATCGATAAAACAAAAGACTCCAGCAGAAAAAAAAGGGAAATCAAAGATAATGAAAATATGAGTAATGCCTCTGATCTGTGCAGATGGGGGTCCACACCTTTGCCATTTACCTCCTCTACAGAGGAAATAAATCATCTTGGTGAAGGACCACAAATAACTGCTGAAAGCAATACAACAGGAAGTACAAGTTGGGCTTATCAGCACAAAATATTCTTTGAAGGAACTGCAAGCAGTGATCCCCTTCAACAACAACAATAACAACTTGTTCCTTTTAACCTGTACAGTATTATATGGAATGTCATGTAGCATTATCATTAAAAGTCTTTAAAAAAAAAAATCCATAATACTGGCAAAACAACAAACTTATCAGGCTCTTCTCTCCATTACCAGAGCATTTTCTCCATTTCACAGGTTTTTAGCATTTTGGGAGCAATCATTAGTGTGTTACATTAGTATAACAGGGAATTTATTTATAAATAAAAAACATATTATAGTTATAGTTCACCCAATAGGTATAATTATTTATAGGTATAGTTCACCCAAAATTTGCAAAATTATGAAAATTAGCCCATTATTTACTCATCCTCAAGCCATCCTAGGTGTATGACATTCTTCTTTTAGACAAATACAATTGGGAGTTATATAAAAACAATGTCCTGGCTATTCCAAGGTTCATAATGACAGTGAATGGCGACCCAAAATTAACCCTCTGGAGTCTGAGCTCTTTTGGGGCCCTTTAGAAGTTGACATGCGCTGACATTTGTGTTTTTTTTTCCAGTTGCTCACATTAATGGCAAAAGTGTAATTACACTGTAATCAGCACAAACTGGGCTGCCATAATATGTAAGCAACATGTATGTACATGCTTGTATTTTTGAGAGAAAAATGTTTATGCACGGTTTTTGAAAAAACAAAAACATTTGTTTTAAAATTAAGGCCTCAAAACACACAATAGATATGTGTTCACAAGACGTTTGACTCCAGGGTGTATTTGCATACACCTTTTTTCTTTAAACTGATGTGAGAATCATTGAGCCTACTCATTCACATAAAACAATATATTCATTTACAATTTGTAAGACAGTTTTTCTTCACAAAGCCAATATGCGAGGAGGCGTGATAGCTAATGAATAATGCTGGAGATCACCTAAGAGGACAATAGAACATAAGAGCCTGCATAATGAGCTGCATAATGAATATCGTTTTTGTAGTTTATTTTATTTGGAATGTAGTCAACAAAGGCCTATTATATTACTAGATAAGTAAAAGGTTTGGGGGGGGGGGGGGAATCAAAATGAAGTGAGTTTTTGCTTAAAACGATCTATATTATCTGCCACAACCATTTATGATTTATTACACCAATTTATTAAAACACAACAATTAATGAGATTAAAACCCTGTTTTTACTCCAAACTTACTTTATATCACAAGTCAAATGTTGTGTGATCTCATTTGGCTTTGGATCAAAAAAATCTGACAGAAAATATATCATTTTACAATATTCTGCATAATTATAAAAGCTCGAATAGCATTGCATTATAAATATAATCTATTATGAAAACACCCAACATGGTATAAATAACACAGATAAGCCATATATTGTCACGATTGTGTTTTTATTATCTTCAAACGTGTCCATGTTATAGTGGTTTCTCTTATTTCAGGGAGAATGTCACATGGTATCTTCTTCATCTACCATATATGGACTACATGTGCACTGAGCGCCCTCCGGCTGCCAGTATGAACTGAAAACACAACACATCAGAGTATCCAGTGCTCATAATGATAACATCTGCGATTGAATAAATAACACTTCTCTGTATAGAAATTTGACACAGACATATGAGAATCTATCAATATTTCTCCTCATCTGCACACTTTTGAACTAAAAGCCCAGAGGGATGTTGTTTTGTCGCAAGTCTTCATGACGGGAATAGAGGAGTTTTTTTATGAATGAGATCAGCTGACGCTCATATTACAATCTGAGGTACCGACACGGTTTTCATATTCATAACTCCTGACACATTAACAAATTACTGTCACTATATGACTTTGAGAATAAAACAGAGGTCAAAAATGGAAGTTTGAGTCTTAGATCTTTTTAATGATGTATAGTTTGTCAAGGTAACCTCATGCAGGTTTTTGCATTTAATATTCACAGATGCTTACAGAGTAAACTTAGCCTTCTTACACACAGCGGTGGAATCCATTGCTTTCAGAAATGAACAGCTTTTCATGGAGAATTATTCCAGGATTATTAAACACTTCTCAAAACGATGTAGTTGAAGTAGGAATGAAGTACTTGATGTGTTTGTTTGAGTTGATGTGTGATGTGATGTCTGGGCATCGGCTCCGGAGCCTCAGTATTTGAATCTCAATAGAACGCGCACTCCGTGGGCGTGGGCGCATTAGTGTATAATGAGCCACTCAGGAACGACTAACATCTTTCTGCTTTCAAACAGATTACATAAACACAGAATATTTGTTTTTGATTTGGTTTACATTGTTTAAAACCTGACATTTCAGCGTTTCTTTAGACATATGTCTCATGTTTGTAAGACAAGTATTCACTAAGCTAGAGGTCATTTTCTGAAGACTATCTGAATGAACTTCTTTGACAGAGAGGCTGCAGATCGCGCATCATGTTTGTTTTCTTTATTTTGCAAAAAGCACAACAATTTGTTTTTATTGTGACCGTACACAAAAAAATAGAAACTTAACAGATTATAATAATGTATAACACTTGCCTGAATGATAAAAAAAACGACAGAGTTATTTGATTCTCTTTGGCACTGATAAGAAAAAAAGCGAGACTCGAGAGGGTTAAACCCAAAAAAAGTGCCTCCATCCATTATAAAAGTAATCCATACGGCTGCGGGGGGTTAATAAAGGCCTTCTGAAGTGAATTGATGGGTTTGTGTAAGAAAAATATCCATATTTAAAACTTTATAAAGTAATAGCCTCCATCAGACCGCCTTCTATATTCAACTTACGAAGAAAGAGTAATGCCTCACTCAGTTTAAAATGCTTACGCTACGTCCAACGTCATCGTCGTGCAAGTTATGCTTTTTTCTTGAATAAGTTGAATACGGAAGGCTATCTGGCAGAAGCTAGATATTTTACTTTATAATGTGCTAAATATGGATATTTTTCTTACACAAACACATCGATTTGCTTCAGAAGGCCTCTATTAAGATTTTTAAATATAACTCTGATTGTATTTGTCTGAAAGAAGAATGTCATATATACCTAGGATGGCTCGAGGGTGAATAAATCATTAAATTATTTGGGTGAACTATCCCTTTAAAGTCATTTAGACTCTTTGTATGAAGGAATTTAAATACCATAGGTGCTCCGCGAAATGAAGTATCAGCCATGAGTGAGCACATGGCATTTGTACACGTTTTAATGAGAAGATGAGAAGATTTACATATATGATAAGATAAAATCATTCTAAGTACCACCTGGAAAGTGCTTAAATACACCCTGGTGTACTCGCCATCCATGCTGGGAATCACCGCTCCTACAGTAGCTACTTTATTGACAATAAATAAAGCAGCAAAAGTCAGTACAGGCATACCACATCTTCGCGCATAAGCGACATGGCCTTCAAACTATTATCCATCACGTTTCTCCTTTAAAAGAGCATGCAAATTTCTGAAATAGGAATGGATGGTTTTCACGGTCAGACCAGATGCATCAGGTTATTTCCAGAGGACAATGAGGTTCTGGCAGGAAGCTCGATGGATGAGCTAAAATAAGATGATTATGATGCATTGCTAACAGAGCCTGCTGCCGCCAATTATATCAGCCAGTTAAAATGACAGAACACATTATGTGCATTTCTCTCCCATCACTTTGGGTGGTTGGGAAGGGTGGGGGAAACCGTTAGTTTACTTTAATTCCCTGCATGGGAGTACTTCAAAAGCACACTACATCAGGACATGTACCTTTATCTCCTGGGTTTAATTGTCATGATGTGATGAAGAAAAATAGATTTGATGATTATGATGCAAATGCAATTCCTCTACACTGCCATGAGTGCATGTGGACGTTTTAAATTATTATATATTTATTTTCTTCCTTTCAAGGTCTAAAATAAAAATTAAAAAAATAACTCAAGTGATATGGAGACTATGAAGGCTATTTTCTCTATATGCACAGCTTATTGTTGATGAATGTTTCTATGGTATATCTGATTGTGGCGAGTAACAAATACAAATGAAATTAACTTAAAACAATGTATGAGAAACAAGAACCATAAAACGGGTCAAGGATGAGTCATTATACGATTACTGAAGTTCACTTGTTTTACAATTTCAATTTAAGTTTGTATTTATATATTTATTTAATTTTCAGCAGCTTAATCATTAAAGGAAAAGTCCAGCTTCAGGACAAGATAAGCTTATTGACAACATTTGTGGCATATTGTTGACAAAAATTATTTCCACTTTATATTTTTCCCACACATTTTTTTATTATTTTACCCCAGTGTCTTCAAAAAAGAAGAAGCAAAAATCTGGGTTACATAAAATTATTTTATAAAATAATATATAAAAATATTTTTTTACAAAATTATAAGCTTCACATTTCTGCAATTAAATCCCATATCCTCCATTTTTGCTTTTTAACAAGTCTTCATTCATTCATTCATTCATTCATTCATTCATTCATTCATTCATTCATTCATTCATTCATTCATCATTATACCACAAATACTGCCAATTGACCATATGCACGTAACGTTCTTAGAACTTCTGCAATTATATAACCCAGCTGGAAAACTTCCGGTCAAATGTCACTTGTTGGTGTCAGTATCTTCAAATGTCCTGAGGTAGCTTTAACAGCACCAACATGAACATAAATCAGAATATAGTCATGTTCCTCCTCAGCAAAATGCAACTCGACCATCATTTTTATACTTTTGTGTGAAAAAAAGCGTCAACACACTGTAAATTAAAGATTTATTAATTCAAATTGAATTTTGCTAAGAAGGAACACTGAGGGATGCATCTCTTTTATGTTGTCTTACATTTGAATAACTAAATTAATGCTAGGCCTATTTAAGTATATTCTGATTATAAACTAAGTATTACACTATTGGTGCTGTTAAAGCTACCTCGGGACATTGAAGATACTGATACACCAACAAGTGACATTTGACCGGAAGGGAAGTTTTCTAGCTGGCATATGTATCATTGCAGAAGTTCTTAAGAACGTTCCGTGCATTTGGTCAATTAAGCTTAACTTGTACTGAAAATGATTCTTATTCTTTTATTCTTTAAAACAGAATAACTGACTTGTTTAAGCAATCCACCAGCTAGTTGATTTTGAAATCAATTACAATTGCCAAATAATTAAAACAATGTACTCACTAAGAAAGGCATACTCTTCATAAACCTAAAGAATATCCCTCTGATACTGTAGATTTAGTGGAAAATATATAAATATATTGTATAAATTTGAGCAGCAGTTTCTAGATCACTGGCTATAACACACATGAAAGCCCTACAAAAGACAAAAGAATCCTTTAAAATGTTCTTTAACAAACTGGACAGCAGTCGACATGGGGGAAAAGCGGTAAAGTGGATTATTTCCCGGTGCTGAAACTCATCTTGTCATTAGAGCACAAAGTGAAAGGATGGATAAGAGAAGAGAGGGGGGATAGAAAGAGAGGAGTGCAATGGAAATGATAGTGCATCATTTATCCTCACGGCATCCTGGGCCTCTTGTGAAGTATGAAAACATAACGCTGATGAAAATCCTATTGATTCCAGTCGATTCTGCTTACATAAATTGCACTCTGCCTCCAAGCTCCAGGCTGTTAGAGGGGAAAAATTTGTTGCATCGCCTAGAAATAGCTTTACTGACGGTCAACAATGACAAGTGGCAATATTGAATGCAAACAGATGCGGTTTTACAGCTCAACAAAAGGTTTGACCTTTAGGGCGTTACCGAACAATTCTGCTGGTCACATTAGCTCTTCCTATTCAAGATCAATTTTGTTTATTTTTTTTTATCTGAGTGCTGCTTTTATTCTAAGATGCATTACAGTTTTAATTAATTCATGTACTTGCACAAAGCCCTTTGTTACAAAATGTAGGGCAGAATATGTTGTTTCTTGCTTATTTTTGTGAATATATTCATGAACTAAAAACATTTCTCTAAATTCAGTTCTTCCTTGTAAACAAATTGGTTAAAAAAACGACAAAACAAAAGCCAAATTTAAAGTGCTTTTTATAATACTTATTACTTCCTGTCATTATTTACTCACCCTCATTATCTGTATGTGTTTATTTCTTCTGCAGAACACAAAAAAGATGATTTGAAGAATGTTACAACTGTTTTCGACATAGTGAAAGTCAATGCGGTCCAAACAAAATTGAAAAGACATTGAGGTGCAAAATATATTATTTTGTGTTCCACAGAAGAACAAAAGTCATACATGAGGATGAGTAATGAGTCATGACATGTGGAGAAATAAATGATGATATTTTTTGGATAAAACTGTAGACACAAGCACACTCAGGTCTATATAATAAATGTTAGTCTTTTAATGACAAAATTCCATGTTCACAAATGTAAGTTCTCCTTAAAAAAAAAAACCTGTTTTATGTCATTCAAGAAAGAAATGGAGCATTATATTGAATCAATCCAATTTTTTAATGAAGCAAAATGCAGTCCAAATTTTGAAAATGTGTAAACTTTTCAATGTCTTTATGTATATCACCATTAAGCCCTCCACTCTGTGTACGACTGTTTGTTACATTTATGATGTATTGTCTTGTAGTCTGTAATTTTTGTAACATACTGTCTTATGTCAATAAAAAAAAAAGAAGAACATTTTCGTGTGAATGATCCCTTTAATATACAGAAATTATTATAATTAAGCTACTGGAAGAGTAATTCAAAAGTGAATCTTTTGGCAGTCGAGGTCAGAAAAAAAAGAAAACACTTCCCTAAAACTGACCTCTTCACCCGGATGCAAAAACATTAAATGCTGAATAGCCTCATAAATAAGTCCATTCAAGCCCTGAAAACAAATTCTTGAAGCATCTTGTGCTGATCCAGTAATTTTTTTTGTCATGGTATTTCGGGTGTGTAGAGGAGTCCCAAGGTTGTGCTCCAAAGCTAAATGAGTCTGCAAACCCACAATTATGGCTCTCTCGGCTCTTCTCTTCATCTCTATGATGTGCAGAAGTCAATCAGATGGGAACAGCAGAGAAGCTGGAGCTGATTTAAAGCAGAGGGTTTGGAAGTGAAATGGCATTCGACAAAACTGAGCAACATGTATGTTGAGACAAGACGGACTGTCGGTCCTGATATTTATCTCCCTCTCTTGCAGTCCTGCTGCATTTTTAAATTAAAGATGGTGAGATAGCAGCAGTGGGAGAGTGTTTGAAACCCTGTGATCGGACCGAGTAATGAGAGATGGAGAGGGGGTTAGTATATCAGCCCATCTGGCCTCTATCATGGGGTCAAGGGTTCCTGCAATGCTGTTCCATTATTACCAGCGCTCAGCCTTATTTTATCAGTCTGCGATTCCAGCAGCAGAATTATTGTTGCCAAGCGCTACGATTAACAGCGATTACGTGCAGATTGTTACTTCTGTCTTGGTGTACAGACATGGGATATTTAGGGGAATTCTTATTATCTAAAAGCATATCTTTTTTTATTTTTACTTGCATTATACAGATTTATAGCAACATTGTTTTCTATTAACTACAACAAATATGTACAAGCAGAAGATCATTCTACAGTTCATTATACTGCCTCTAATAATCAATAAATGGCCATAAAACATCCCTAAAATAATGAAAATGTACCATGCGAAAACATGTGTAAAAGACTTATTTTCCATAGAATCCACTGGATCCCAGAAATGTACTTTCTATGTTCTTTGAGCTGTGGCACTCACATGGATAAATACATGTAATTTCACACATCTGTTATTCCCTGTTCTTCACACAGTTTCCTTACATCCATCTGCAAGTCAATAGAGTGAAAACTCAAAAGTCTCTCATTTTCATTATATGAGTAAAATAAGACCTGTGGCTGTAATGATCACCAGCTGGAGTGCCCTTGAGAGCCACCAGAGGGCAGATATTCAGATATTCACTCACTAACTACATTTCCCATAACTCACTGCCCGGACTCATCATCACTTATCACTGATCACATTCACCTGTACCTCATTTACTGATTGCATTTCACCTGTGTCTCACCATCCTGTTATTCCCTGTCTATTTATACCTTGGTCATTCATTCACTCACCGCTAAGTCTTGTCTATACGTTACCCTGCATTTCTGAGCACTCTCCTGGTTTTCTTGTTTCTGGATATCTTGCCCCGTTCCCTAGATTACTCTCTTGCCTCTGGTCCCTGCCTGTTTTGTTTGTTTGTTTCTTTGTTTGGACTGCCTGTCTGTGTATGACCCTTGCCTGTACCTTGAATTACGCTTCTGGATTGCCCTCAAATAAAGCTGCATTTGGATTCTCAACCCTTCTGTCTCAGAGCAGTTCGTAACAGTGGCAAACATAACTTGACGATACTTGACCGTTTTACTCTACAACGTAAAAAAATTCACACGAACATATCGAAAATGTGAATTTTACAGCAGTTATGTTTATTTAAAAAAAAAAACTTATGTTAGTCACTAGATAAGAACGTTTGGGTTTGGTGTGAATGTTGTAGAACAAAAAGTCAAATATCATCAAGTTAACTTTACTAACCTTATTTTACTCAGAAATTGAAAAACACCATTATAATCCCATTGTAAGATCTTCTCATAGTGCATCCTGGTGCCATGTGTTCCCCAGGTAAGCAATGCACACGCACCCGGCCATCCACATGATGTAAAAGAAAACGCGATTCATCAGACCAGGCCACCTTCTTCCATGGCTCTGTGGTCCAGTTCTGGTGCTCACGTGCCCACTGTTGGTGCTTACGGTGGTGGACTTGGGTCAGCATGGGCACCCTGACTGGGCTATGCAGCCTCATACGCAACAGACTGAGATGCACTGTGTAGTCTACATTTACATTTACATTTACATTTATGCATTTGGCAGACGCTTTTATCCAAAGCGACTTACATTGCATTCAAGGTACACATTTAACATTTTGTCAATTCTTGCTTTCCCTGGGAATCGAACCCATGACCTTGGCGTTGCTAGCGCCACGCTCTACTGCTTGAGCTACAGGAAAGCTAGTCTGACACCTTTCTATCAGAACCAGCATTAACTTCTTGAGCAATTTGAGCTACAGTAGCTCGTCTGTTTGATCGGATCATACGGGCCAGCCTTCACTCCTCACGTGCATCAATGAGCCTTGGCTGCCCGTGACCCTGTCGCCGGTTCATCACTGTTCCTTCCACTGACCACTTTTGATAGATACTGACCACTGCAGACCAGGAACGTCCCACAAGAGCTGCAGTTTTGGAGATGCTCTGACCCAGTCGTCTAGCCATGAGCCATCACAATTTGGCCCTTGTCAAACTCGCTCAAATCCTTACCCTTGCCCATTTTTCCTGCTTCTAACACAAACTTTGATAGCAAAATGTTCACTTGCTGCCTAATATATCCCACCCACTAACAGGTGCCGTGATGAAGAGATAATCAGTGTTATTCACTTCACCGGTCATAATGCTATGCCTGATCTGTGTATATGCACAATGTTTATAGGGTCTTTATAGAAGTCAAAAAACAACACGCTGACCTAAAGAACCTATGGTAGTCATACCAAGAACTTTAATTTCCAAATAGCCCAAGAACAATTGTTCTTGCTCCGTTTTTATATGGAGAAATACATAATTTGAGGTGAAAAAAAATAATCTTAAAATACCACACAAAAGCACAAGGACGCAGTCGGGAATGCATGACCAAAAGCACAGAGAGTATAATTCCCCTCACAGTATGTTGTTCACAAACAATAAACATGTGAAAAATAATATTCACATACAGACAGATGGACCACAAAGAAACAAGGAGGAGAATGTGAATGACACTCTTCAGAAACATGCTGAAACACCACCGATCAAAGGCAGTCCAGATGCTGATACAGACACAGGAGCACAGCAGGACCACACTGGCCTGAAATAACACGATATGTTCCAGCTATTGAGGGTATTACTCGGATATTAAACATAAACCAGTAGGATTGGGATGAGCTGGCAAATGTGCAGCCTCATGTAGCCAGACCTTTGACTAAACAAAAAATAAATAAATAAAACATGGTCCACATTGAGCTTATTCTTGCCAAGAACCCACCCCCTTAGATCATGTTTAAGTGACCAAACACAGTTTTTGTTTTGTGTTGTTTTAGGGGTAGGGTTATCTAAAACAGATAACAGCACAAAAACAGAAGAGCATTAATAAAATAAAAAATAAACAAAAAAGGTAAATGGTACAGCGGTCTAAGAAAACGGCTGTACAAAAAAAATGGCTAATTAGTATATACAGTGAGGAAAATAAGTATTTGAACACCCTGCTATTTTGCAAGTTCTCCCACTTGGAAATCATGGAGGGGTCTGAAATTGTCATCGTAGGTGCATGTCCACTGTGAGAGACATAATCTAAAAAAAAATTCCAGAAATCACAATATATAATTTTTTAACTATTTATTTGTATGATACAGCTGCAAATAAGTATTTGAACACCTGTCTATCAGCTAGAATTCTGACCCTCAAAGACCTGTTAGTCTGCCTTTAAAATGTCCACCTCCACTCCATTTATTATCCTAAATTAGATGCACCTGTTTGAGGTCGTTAGCTGCATAAAGACACCTGTCTACCTCATACAGTCAGTAAGAATCCAACTACTAACATGGCCCAGACCAAAGAGCTGTCCAAAGACACTAGAGACAAAATTGTACACCTCCACAAGGCTGGAAAGGGCTACGGGAAAATTGCCAAGCAGCTTGGTGAAAAAAGGTCCACTGTTGGAGCAATCATTAGAAAATGGAAGAAGCTAAACATGACTGTCAATCTCCCTCGGACTGGGGCTCCATGCAAGATCTCACCTCGTGGGGTCTGAATGATCCTAAGAAAGGTGAGAAATCAGCCCAGAACTACATGGGAGGAGCTGGTCAATGACCTGAAAAGAGCTGGGACCACCGTTTCCAAGGTTACTGTTGGCAATACACTAAGACGTCATGGTTTGAAATCATGCATGGCACGAAGGTTCCCCTGCTTAAACCAGCACATGTCAAGGTCCGTCTTAAGTTTGCCAATGACCATTTGGATGATCCAGAGGACTCATGGGAGAAAGTCATGTGGTCAGATGAGACCAAAATAGAACTTTTTGGTCATAATTCCACTAAACGTGTTTGGAGGAAGAAGAATGATGAGTACCATCCCAAGAACACCATCCCCACTGTGAAGCATGGGGGTGGTAGCATCATGCTTTGGGGGTGTTTTTCTGCACATGGGACAGGGCGACTGCACTGTATTAAGGAGAGGATGACCGGGGCCATGTATTGCTTTTGGGGAACAACCTCCTTCCCTCAGTTAGAGCATTGAAGATGGGTCGAGGCTGGGTCTTCCAACATGACAATGTCCCGAAGCACACAGCCAGGATAACCAAGGAGTGGCTCTGTAAGAAGCATATCAAGGTTCTGGCGTGGCCTAGCCAGTCTCTAGACCTAAACCCAATAGAGAATCTTTGGAGGGAGCTCAAACTCTGTGTTTCTCAGCGACAGGCCAGAAACCTGACTGATCTAGAGAAGATCTGTGTGGAGGAGTGGGTCAAAATCCCTCCTGCAGTGTGTGCAAGCCTGGTGAAAAACTACAGGAAACGTTTGACCTCTGTAATTACAAACAAAGGCTACTGTACCAAATATTAACATTGATTTTCTCAGGTGTTCAAATACTTATTTGCAGCTGTATCATACAAATAAATAGTTAAAAAAAAATCATACATTGTGATTTCTGGATTATTTTTTTTTAGATTATGTCTCTCACAGTGGACATGCACCTACGATGACAATTTCAGACCCCTCCATGATTTCCAAGTGGGAGAACTTGCAAAATAGCAGGGTGTTCAAATACTTATTTTCCTCACTGTATATTAGGGGTGTAACTGTATATACAAGTATTAATATTGCGGTTCAGTATGCATGTGTACACAATGAATACAGAGTTGTAGCCCATTAACCACTTTTAACCAGCAATAAATCACAATAAGCTCCGGGTTCTGTTACTTTGAATAAGAAACAGTCTCATATTTCAAATTCTGTCCATTTTATCACACAATTCAAACAATAAAGGTCGTTTTGACGCTCTTTGGTGTGGCGTGGCAGGGATCTCTATTCAAGCGAACTCTAGAGAGGTGCATTTTGTTATATATGTGCACTGTATAAACCTATATATTCAATTTATTTTACCTAACCTGTTAGTGATGTCTTGATTATTTAATGCAAGTTTAAATAAATGTATCATGAAGAAAAGTTACAAAAGCCACTGTGTAAATGATTATATTTCAACAACGAATAGGCGTAGAAAGATAATTTTATAACTAGGTTTAGAAGTTAATGCAAAAACTGCCTTATATGCAACTTACATGTTTGTGTACAATTTTTTATTTGTGTCGATAATAGCTAAAAAAAAAAAATGTAATAGTTTGAGCTCTGTTAATAGTAACATTTAAAGATTCAGTGTGTAATATTTATGAGGATCTATTGACAGAAATGCAATATAATATACATTATGTTTTCAGTGGTGTATAAAGACCTTACACTGTAAAAAAAAATTTGAGATCATCATTGATCATTACATATTGGCCCAATAAATGACTTCCAAATAATTATGCCCATGCAAAAAGATGCATTGTACTAATCATAGCTTAAAGTCTTCACTAAAAATTAAAATTGTATATTCACTGAACATATTTAATTGTGCTCAGTCAATCTATGAAGTCGAAGTGAAAAATCCATGTTGGCTATGACCCGGTATGAAGTTTAAAAGACATTTTGTAGAATCACAAGTTCATGCATTCATTGGTTTCATGCGTGTGTTCTCGTTTACTCTAATGGTAGCCAATATTATTTTCCTTATGTCTTATATGTCTAAAACAATAGGTAATAAGTAAATTAAGTCATTTGTGTGATATGTGTGCCATGCGACCCGGTGCCATTAGATTGCATTTGGAGTCGGCCTCTTTCAGGGCTTGAGTTATTGCCTTATTTGAGTTATTTAATATCAAACACATCAAGCTCGTGATTTTCTTATTCATCCATTGATTCGTCTCATCCTCATTATATAATGAAGTAACTTCTGTTCTGTCATTTGCCAGATGTGATGCAGGAGAACTTTGTCTTTAATGTTAGATTTTATTTTTATTTGCCGGTTTTTAGCCTATGCAGTGCCGTGTTTTCTTCACCACATTAAGACATCCTGTTATGCAGAAGACTTTTTTTTTTCTTATTGAAAATAAGGTATTTTCACCAAATATCCTGTGTTGGAATTTACCTGTTAATAAAGTAATGTGATAAAATGTCAACCCTGTTTTCTGTGTTCTGTATTTTGCTTAATATATTTAGGCGACTGGCCGCTAGAGACAGGCTCCAAAAGGGAGCAGAATCTCATTGAGCCCCATGTTAAAATGCCCAACTTTACAGCAAAAAAAAGGTCCATATTTTTTACAGTCTATGGTTTCTACAGTAGCCCTAAACGGACAAAATGCTCTATAGAGCACTAGCTAATCTCTGCTGTCTGACATGGTAAATGGTAAATGGACTGCATTTATATAGCGCTTTCAACAGACCCATGGCCATCCAAAGCGCTTTACACATTGCCTCACATTCACCCATTCATACACATACTGTCAGCCATGCAAGGCGCCATCCAGCTCGTCGGGAGCAGCTGGGGTTAGGTGTCTTGCTCATGGACACCTCAACACTTGGTCAGGTGGAACCAGGGATAGAACCAACAACCTTCCGGTTTGTAGACAACCTGCATGAACCACTGAGCCACTACCACCCCATCTTTGTTATGTGTCGGCCACCGTAGCTTCGTACTTAGAAAGGGAGGGGTGAGCGGTGGGCGTTGCGACCTCACCACTAGATGCCACTAAAATGTATACACTGCACCTTTAATATTATAGTAATGCACAAGTGTTAGTAATGTGTTAGGGGGCAGTCGTGGCCTAATGGTTAGACGAAGGTTGCGGATTTGATTCTCAATACTGGAAGGAAATGACTGAGCAAAGCACCTAACCCCCAATCGCTCACCGGGTGCCACAGCAAAATGGCTGCCCACTGCTCTAGGTGAGTGTGCTCACTGCTCAGTGCTCACTAATCCTAATGTGTATGCACTAACTTGGATGGGTTAAATGCAGAGAACAAATTCTGAGTATGGGTTACCATACTTAGCCTTCACATGTCGTATATTTTAAGAGCATTAGCAGAGATAGAATTTTTTTACCTTTAACTTTTAATTATAATTAAATTTATTTAAAGACAGACATAATTTGTTCAGTAAGGCTGCGTACACACAACTTTCCTTTTTAAGCTGCCAGTGTCTGTTTTACATTATAATCCTAACCGTGTTTTCAAAAAAAGTAATGAACGCTTTTTTTAAACGCCGACGTCTTTTTCTGCAGCACAGCGCGTCTTTTAAAGTTGAAAAAAAGTTCAACTTTTCTGATAAAAACGCCCTACGTCAAGCGCCTTTTTGACAGCTGACCAATGACAAGTGTGTAACAAGACCTGAAAGTGGAGAAGGTGCCGGTTATCTCTGTATGTATATTTTAGTCTACAATAAAACAAAATATGTCATAAGACACAACCCTGCCTCTTTTCGTTTACATTGAAAACAATATTTAGACAAGTGGTTTAGACAAGTGTGCATATATGATTATCACTGTAATAAAATTAAATATGACAAACACAACCCAGTCTCTTTTTGTTAAATGTAAGTTTATGTATGATCAATAATAGCCATTATAAGTAAAAGGTATAAGAAGCTATACAAGAAATAAAGCAAACAATTCAGTCAAACATTCAAAGTCAGTGCTAGTAGGCTACAATGGTAACAAAGTTAAATAGCCTAAAAAAATATAAATTAATGAAACTTCCCTTTGCCCTCAGCCTAAACGATTTGCCAGGGAACAAACTATAGATCCATGAGACCAAAGATCGCCCGTTAGATCTACACAAGATGAGTTACATCTCATGTTTAGCCAGCGGCAAACGTTAGAAGGACTAGCCGAGGAAAGGCTGCTCTCAGCGGGGTTAACGAGCGCTGAGTGTCCGCTGATCGACTGGATCTCACAACTCCGAAAACGCTAGATAAAATATTCAAATAGGCAATCACTTTATACATAAACCACAGATTTGAGCTTTAAACAAATACATTATCGCCTGAAAAAGTCTTAAAACTACATTTCGTCACACATTAACACAGTAGTATTTTTACATTTCGCAGGGTTTCTCATCAAGATTTTGTATCTTGTATCTATTTTGTATCTACTTTGTATCTACTTTGTATCTACTTTGTATCTACTTTGTATCTACTTTGTATCTACTTTGTATCTCTGCACCACACAGCGCTCTTGTTGCGACTGTTGTTATAGCAACAAAAGACGCCCTCGGCTGCTATTTTGAACCAAACGCTGCCAGCTTTTTTTTTTTTTTTTTTTTTTTTTTTAAAGAGCGCTCGTCAACTTTTTCTTGTCAAAAAAGACGTTAAGTGTGAACTGTAAAGCACTGTTTAATAAAAAAGAAAAAGAAGCAAATTTGTGTTTAGTTTAATTTTGTGAGCATTTCATCCTCAAAAGTGTTTGTACCAACCTGGCACCTTGTAAACTTTCATATTGGGAAATTTCATATTGCATATACATATGCCTGATGAAGGTCATGAGAGCGAAATGTTGCTAATAAAAAGTTTTTCACTTTTACACTTTTAGTATCGATAGGGTGCAGGATTTCCTTTAACTTGAGATTTTTCCTACGGCCCTATCTATTACCAACAGGTGTGCGATGATAATTGTCAATGATACTGGGAAAGTACAAAGTTTTGAAGAGTTGTGCAGAGATTCATGTGCGTAGATGTAAAATGATAATTCCATGCTTCGACCGCCCCGGCAGAACAGAGGCGACACACTTTGTCATTGTGACTTGGATGTGATGTGACACGAGTGGCAAAAGCTATAAGCGTATAACCCCAGAAAAGTGCTCACAGTGCAAAGCTTATGTGCTGCCGTTCAACAATCTCAACACATCTAAATGGCAGATCTTGTGTCGCTTCAGTAAAGCAGGTTTGAGGTTTAGGCCATTGCTAAACACACTTCCTTTCCATGCATACTCATTCATTCCATACAGAGTTCCTTACTTTTAAACTTGCTTTATGTTTCTAGAGTTCTTGGGATTAAACAAGATATGGAGATGTACAGAAGTCTGGAATTGGAATTTCTTATCTAGAGCGTTCATGCCTCAACTCGCTTTGCACTTTAACTATGAAATGATGCAAAAGCTTTCGTATGAACGGCAAAAAAAATTTGCCAGTCGCATTAATTCAGAATACGTGAATAATCTTAGCATCTGCTTACAGTGTAAGTCGGTTATGAGAACTGAGCAGATTTCAAACACGAAACCAGCTGACTTCAGGCTTTTTTATGAGATTGATAACATCCGTGCATATCTTTGATGTTGATGGGTACAAATATTTTCTGTCATCTTATTATGTACTTTCATGACTAAAGAGCTGCCAGCAGTCGCAGTCAAATTGCCAGCAGAAGTTGAGAATGATCAAATCAATGCATTTGTTTTGTTTTTTTAATCAGACAATTACCGGGACCTTTTTTTTCCTCTCTAGTAGACATTTTTGATTAACCTAATTCAGTGACCAGACTTGTGTGCGTTATTATTAACTGGACATTTTATAGGAGTATACTCCTTGTATATCTTCAGTCATATAGACTACTTCAAAAATAAATAAACAACAAGCATACAAAATGAAGGTGAGTAAATAATAGCATAATTCTTACTGTTGGGTGAACTATTCCTTTATTAATTAACAGAAATGTGGAAGTCCTCTTAGGCATAACCATCACATCAGCCACTCATGCTTAAATAGAGATTACAGACTTTTTCAGACACTGAAATCTAATGACGAGCAGATAATGCAAATGGAGTTAGTTTATAACTCATTTACAAACCTGCATTAATGTGACAATATTCAGAGCGCTCATTGTCATGCAGAAAAGAAAAAAAGAAACAAATGAGACAAGCTGATTCATTACTTATGTGAGACTACTTTTTTTTACGCATTCATTATTCGGAAGCCAATTAGCAACAAACATTACGCCAATTCTCTGGATTCTCTCCAATCACCCTAAAAAACTGAGGCAAAAAAGTTTCTGAATGTTGTTATATATAAATAAAATGACTGAGATGTTGTGTATCTATTTTGAGACAGGCAGATAGATAAAAAAAAAAACCCCGATGAGAACCACATGCTCTATAATAGCAAGTATGAGTCAACAGCATCAGATCAGACCATGAGATACAAATGTGTATTGGAATGTAATGGACCACATGCACTCACACTAGACCATTTACCCAGCCATTACGATTCATTATCCCAGTTGTAACAGACTAATACACTGATCCATTAATGTGCAAGAACAGTAACATGTTGAGCAAATGAGCTCATCTTTTCATCTAATTAGCACTGAGTGTAACATCTATTGTGGATCAACATAAAGAGTATCATTAAAAGAGTGGAGAGCAAGCATCACATGATTGTCCACTACAGAGGCATTAAATGTTCACTGTGTGAGACCATTACACATTTGAAATTCAATCGTTAATAAATGTTGAATGTCTCATTACTTAAAATACACAAGATATTAATGTGAAAATGTGTGTGTCCTAATAAACCCTACGTAGTTGGGACATTTGGTCCTATCAGTCATGTTTGTGGTCCCCATGATGAAAACAGCTCATAAATCATGCTAAATGTGTTTGAAAATGTAGAAATACAGAACGTTTTCTGTGTGGCTTGTGTTTAGGGATGGCATTAGGGTTAGGGGTTAGAAAAATAAAGTGTGTACAGTATAACAAGCATTACATCTATGGGAAGTCTCCATATATATAGTTTTTATAGTTGAGCAGCGAGTTTACTGTCTAACAAAAAAGTTGAGCAATGAAATCACACACACACACACACACACACACACACACACACACACACACGTTGGTGCAACTACATTATGAGGACATTCCATAGACATAATGGTTTTTATACTGTACAAATTGTACATTCTTTCATATTTGTTTATTTTAACTATGAGGACATATGAAATGTCCTTATAAACCATGTTTACGTTGTAATACCAGTGTAATACCCATGTCATTATACAAATTTGTGTCCTCATATCACACACTCACTCTCTCACTCACTCTCAAAGTACAGGCTATAATTTTTATTGTATATAATTTCGTAATTACTGCTTGTGAAAAACTTTTTTTTTAAATAAAATAATACAGTTTTCTTCATTCGGAAATATATCACATGTAGCTATGAATTAAGTTGCATGCATTGCAAATGTCATTTCATGACGTGATTAAAGTAGAAGAATGCAGTTTTAGCACCATTAGGGCCACAAAATGGAATTGCAATCTGTTTATTTGACAACATAGTCTCCAATGGCTTCATTTTAGAGGTGTCTGAACAATTGAAAATAAAGGGAAGTGGCAGCTATTGGTGCAGAACACACTTCACCTATAAAGTCTGACTTAGAGAAACCTCTTGTCTTAGAAAATGTTCTGATGTTTTTTTCCCCTCTCCACATTTGTGTTATACTGGCTTGGCTGCACCTGCATTTCTGCACTTGTGCTTTTAGAGACATTTGTGAGAAAACTGCCACTGAAAATTAGAGGTTGAGCCTTATTCTATCCTTTTTTTCTGTCAATATCGCTCTCGTCCGCTCTCTCTGTCCCCGTCACGTCTCAGTGTCTGAGGCCACACCTTTGAGTGTGAGCACAAACAAAGGTGGATGGTCTAATAGAGAAGATCTTTGTGATTTCGCCCCTGTAAATCCGCCCTTTGTTCCACCCAACACTATTAGGAAATGCCATTAGTGCTGTGCCAGACAGTGATGGGTACTGACAGCCAGCGACTTCTCTGGTCAAGAGAGCAGCCTGCAGCCATAAGTGTGTCACCAGGCTTCTCACATGTCACTGCCTCTTACTTTGGCTCGCAGGGATCACCTTTGTTCTAGCTCCTTCAAACAGGACAGCTAATTGTGTGACCACGAGTCGAGGACAGAAGACGGGTAAAGAAGGGAGGGGTGATGTTCCATACGACCCATGGTTTGCTTAAATGTTAGCTTCACTTGTTAAACACACAGAGGGAATTGGGGCAAAATTAGAGACATGCACCCTTTCTCTGTATATTTTATTTCTTTCTTTCTGTATACAGCCTTTGTCGGGAAAATTAATGCCATGTGAAAGGAGCACATAGGCAATTTTGTCTAGTGGCTGGCTAATATGATAAGACTGCTTCTACAAGGCCTGGTAAGAGGTGATAGCAAGACTCAGCATATATCACACACCTCCGAGTTGATTAATGTTTTGTCAAATAACACCTTTTTACCGAGTGATCTGCAAGAATGAAAAATTCTAGGGTGAGGAAAAAATGTCATATCTCAGCATTTGAGGGATATTGCACCATAGACATGTTTTAGCCGCTCTTTAGGGGGAAAGAATTACATTTACTCCTGCTGTCCTGAGATCTGGAGGGAAACGTGGGAGGAAATGGACTGGAATATGACTGGTTTTGTTTACCCAGGCAGACAGGCATGACATGTGAATGGCAGAACAATGCTATACTATTCTTTTGCTGTCTTAAGAGGTTCTCTCAGTATTAAGCGATCACGAGTCTTGATTGATTGTGCCTCTGCCAAAAACAGTTGTTTTATAGTAGTGGACTAGCAGTTTCCAGGAATACTCACACTGTAATCAAATGATCATATTACATTGCTTAACACAAATCATTGTTTAACTTAATTAAAAAAAAAGGTATAAATCAAATGCTTTCTTATAAAGACACACAATAAATCAGAACACTGGTTTTAATTAGATTGTATTTGAAGATCTGTTACAGTATAAAGATGCAATCTGTAAATGTTTTTTGTACTAAAATGTTTTTAGTGAAAAATCTGAATTCTGCTAAATGTATTTCAACATTGTAAAAAAAAATGTTAAATGGAGCGAAGAGGACTCGTGTTGGTATCTGAGATTAGAATCCAAAATCACCTAAATAATTAAAGGAGCCATATGTAAGAATTGTTATTGCTGATCACAAGGGTTTCTGAATTATACATATAAAACCTCAACCCGTTCTCACTCCCAAAGCGTCGAAAAACGAAGCATGGTCAAGTGCTTTCCGCGTCACAATAAAGACGCTAAAGGCACCCCTAGGCGTCACTATATCGACGCGCTGAGTGCTCCATTCATTTCAATGAGAAACCTTCGGCGTCAGACACAGACGCGTTGGGCATTGGAACGTTATCGTCATGCTGATCATATATTGGGTTATGATTTTGCCATTATGACATGTTGGACTGTAATTCTCAATTTAATCAGCCAGCATCATTTTATTTACGCTATCTAGACACGTTTTAACATGTAACCCAACCCTATTCCATCCCTAAACCTACCCATTTGTGTGGTATAAAACGCAGATATAACAGGCAGAGTCGACTGCATGCACAATTTATTACAAAAATACAAATATTCCGAGGCCAAGCGATTGATTTGCGTGAAGGAAATCCCCAAAAGCGATCAGCGTCTCCATCCGCAGAAGATCATGAACACATTCAATTTCAAATATTGCCGCCCGTTACGTCAGTTTTCATAGTGAAATTTCATTGGCTCTCGTATGTCTCGTGACTAATTGCGTCATTACGTCAGCTTTGATTGTAAAATTTCATTGGTTCTCGTGTGTCTTGTGACCGAATGCGTCATGCTAAAGAGGCGTGTGTATTATTTGAATGAGATATGAATGAGTGCGTTAACGGTGCGGCGGGATCATCATCTCAGCGATTAAAACATTAAGATCAACTCTGTTCTTCACATGAAGACATCGTGTGACTTCAGAAGACTTGGAATGCAACATGAGTTAATAGTTTTATACTGTTGTTGGTAAGTTTTTGCAATAAATACCTGTGACTGTACTTGTATTTGCCTGTTGTGGGTTTTATATCGTTTAGGAGTGGGTAGGTTTAGGGTAGGAGTTGGGTTAGCTGCTCCAAAATATAAAAGTAACCTTTAAATATGAATAAAATATGAATAAAATCATGTATGCTTTTACAAATGCAAAGAATAAAATGCGTCTTGATCTGACGCATTGGGTAAACAACTGAAATGAATGGAGCATTCAGCGCGTCAAAATAGTGACGCCTAGGGGTGACTTTAGCGTCTTCGTTGCAACGCGGAAGGCACTTGACCATGCGTCGTTTATCGACGCCCTGGGAGTGTAAAACAATGGGCATTGCAATTTTTCCTGGAACTTCCTGTGGAGTTCTGATTCTGCTGCAGATTCCAATGAGGAACAGAAATACTAAAAACACAAAAGTAGACAGTTTACAATACCATGCAAATACCATGGTAAATCAATATGGTAATCACACAGTACCAAAGTATACAATCAAAGGATTACAGTATTATCATCCAATATCATCCCTGAATCAAGGCGAGTACAACTGAGAAAGGACAAAATCAATCTAATTAAAATCAATTCCAACACCAATCAGAGACATACAAATCTAAACTTTTTAACTAGTTCCACAATCCACAGAAATGTAATGATTAGCTCAGTATTGGTATATCTAGATAAAATTACCAGGCAGGAGATAACAGGATTGAAGACAATCAGAGGTTTATATCGATGCCATCTAACACATTTAAAGACTTGGCTCTAATACAGTCTCAAATCTTACAAACCTTGTTGGCAAAATCTTATTTTGTAGCCAAAACCTTAATGGCTACTGATCTGGGGGGGAAAAAACAAAAGCAAAACTGCATGCCATATTTCCTCTAATTGATGCTGTATACCATTCATTAAATCACTGATATGATATTTTGGAAGCAGCTGCTTTCATAAAAAATGGCCATTAATGAGAGCACAGAGTGGTTCAAGAAAAGAAAGAAAGCAAACTATCCTACATCTCTCTCCCGCTCTTAGAAACACCGTCTCCTCTAATGCATGAGGACAGCTAATGTATGGAATTGATTAACTTAATAGAATCTGAAAGGTAAGATGTGCTTGTTAGACAGACTTAAACTTGTAGGTAAGAGAGAGGCCTATAGGGAATCGTAAATCATTTATAAAAATGACAGCGTTTGTGTTTCGCTCCTGCTTGTTTCAGAGTCCAATTTTTAATTCCTTATCCTTTAAACCCAAAACAAATCTCTCACGTTTGGTTGAGACAAATCCTTTACTACCATATAGTAAATCCAAGTAGGAGAGTTGTTGAGGGTACAAAGTAGCCATGTAAATGACAAAAAGGAAGAAAAATAAGCAGAATTAATCAAGAATGTAATTTATCATCGCTGGCAGTGTGGTGTTTAGCCAAACAACAACACAACTCCTGAAGCAAATACCACACCTCGCAAAAATGTAATTTAGATTCTCCACATAAATATAAACTGTGGCTCTTTTTAATGAGGCGAAAACCCATAATGATGGCATTCTAAGTCTATAATAAGAAGTGATAAGAGCCTACTGGGTAAAAATCCAATGAACAAAACTAAGAAAACTCTTACAAAAGAACAGACGCAGAGAGTGCTACGCGAGTGTACGTAGCCGCTGGTGTTCACTGAATAAACTGGAGGTAGAAATCAAATTATGAAAATAAAATTCTCCAAGGCACTCACTTGGTGAATTAAAAAGCCTTTAATTATGGGCTTAATCATTAAAATCAGTTAAAAGTGTAGATCTATGCATTTTGTCTACACCAGGGATTCTCAACTGGTTTGGCCATGGGACCCATATTTTCCTGTGGTCATTAAATATATATTATATATATATATATATATATATATATATATATATATATATATATATATATATATATATATATATATATATATATATATATATATATATATATATATATATATATATATATATATATATATATATATATTTGTAAAATAAAAATAATTTTAAAAAAATTAAAAAAAAATTATTTAATAAAAATTGATGCCTGCACACGCACACAGTCCCACTTTACTTAAGATAGTACAAATATGACTAATACTGATGAATAAATAGGCCTATTAGGTAAAGCTAAATATAATATTCCTAAACTAGTTTTTGTTAATACAATAAAGTAGCTACCACACTAATCAAAAAATATACAAAATTACAAAGTGAAAATAAAGTGGCATTTTGGGGTTATGGAAACAACAGTTGCCATGGGGAATACACAATACCAACATGAACTGTGAATGAAACATGAAAACTGCTCCTGATGAATAGAATGAACATCATACCTGCATGCAAACTCTTACACACATTGTAACAGTTACGGGATTTATTGGTAATTTACTTTTATTTTATGGCATACTAATGGCCAACATAATGTTGCATGCTCGTATTTTCTCTAGCTTTAAATATGAAGTGATATGCTACGGAAATAACGTTAGAATAAGGGCACTGACATATAGCCAGACAACATATCATCTGACCGCAGATAGGGACGATATTCTCAGGCACTACGCAACCCACTCAGAACGGTCCTGCGAACCATCATTTGAGAAAAAACTGGTCCACACAGCCTTCTTCAGGATCCTGAAGAAAGTGGTGTGTAGCCGAAATCAATCCCATTGACCCCCAACTGTCACTCTAGCCAAAAAAACAAACAAAAATAATCTGACAACAATGGAATCATACATTTAGCTCCTTTACCTGAAATAACACAACAACTAACTAATACATTGATCTAATTCTATATAAAAAGGTGACTGGCTATTTTAACTTAAAGGTGGGAGTTTCATTCCAACAGCTACCACACTGAGTGCCAAGATTTCTAGAACAAGTAAACCATCTCCTCCTTATATTGTTTGATGTAGTGTCCGTTGAAAAGGCAGCCAACTCTGCTTTTGAAATGGTTACACTTAAACAACATTAAAAACATTAACACAATCTTTGAATAAGGCTGAATAAAGGCTTTTCACCATATGTCTATGCCAGCCAAAGAGCTATAATAGAGTACATTTGTGAAGCACCAGTGAATCTCAAAGCTCTTTGTACTCTGGGTTAATTCATGAACGAGAGGCTGAGTTTGTTATCACCTGAGCTATACATAACCTGATTTGGCATCAAAACACCTCCTATCCAGAGTGTTTGACTATTTGGAGAAACGCATGCGTCTACATTCAACAGTGTGAGATTTATTGTAATGATTCAGTGGGGTGAAGCCGCATGCTTTCGGCTGGGTAATTAGCCGGCCTGAGCATTGAGACTGAGACAGTGCCAGGACACCTCTACTCTTCCCAGCACGGAGAAGTCTTGAGTAACCACAGTGAGTCAGGGAAAGAAGAAAGGAGATGATTCATAGAGCTCTCAATGAAGACACTTCTTCGCAGAAAGCAAAACAGAAATGTTTCTTACACCGGCACACAGTGAATGTTTTGGCTGAAATTTGAATTATTTTTAAAATAGCAGCAAACCACAATCTAAGGCTGCCTACTTAGGTCATTGTGGACTCCACAGATATGTTTCAACATCTCAGAGAAAAAGGGAGACATGTAAAGAAATAACACAAAATCCAGACATTATCCCAATGTTTTTCTAAACATGTATGCTATGTTTTTCCCCCATGGCATACAATATGATATATTTTAAAGAAACTTCTGAGTTTTTACTGTTTCGTAATAATCACTACTGTCAAACTCTGACAAGAAAAAAATAAATAAATAAATCCAGTCAAAAAAAGTAGTCCATGTGACTTTTGTGCTAAATTCCACGTCGTCTGAAGCCATACAACAAATGTGAATTTCAGTTATTCACTAAAAATAGTTTTCTCTGCCACAGCTCTGAAATGCTATTCTCCATGCAGGCTATTTTACTGTTCACAATAACTCTTGACTGAAGCACAGTGGTCACGGCAAACTCATGGTAGAATCTCCAGAAAATGTATTTCTGGCAAGACTTTTACACTCTAAAAAATGCTGGGATAAAAACAGCCCAAGTTGGGTTGAAAATGGACAAACCCAGCAAATGGGTTGTTTTAACCTAGCGTTTGGGTTGTTTTACACAAACACTTAACACAACCGCTGGGTAAATTTTTTTTAGAGTGTATCATTTTAAAACTATATAATGGTAATACTAAAATTTAGAGTGAGGTCACAGAAGTCGGTGGTTGGCTTTTTTTTTTTTCCCCCAAAGCAAGAAGGTAAGATTTTAAGTGAATAACTTAAATTTCAGCCTGTTCTTGAAAAAAAATAAAAATAAAAAAATAAAAAAAATAAACTATAATTACAAAACTGCCATCATTTTACTATAAACATTAAATCTTGACTGACGCAAAGTGGCAAAAACTGTGGTCACCATGGTAGAATCTCCAGAAAATAAGTAATTCCTGCCAATAATTTTATCAATTTAAAACTACATAATGTAAATACTAAAATCTAGAGTGAAGTTACAGAAGTGGCTTTTTTTTTTTTTTGGCTTGCCAAGCTTTGGTAGAGTGTAACATTTTAACTTTACTCCTGCCTTCACTTTTGTGTCAAGAACAGAATTTCTGTATAATGAGTCATATGAACCACTTTCAAAGTGCTTTTATGGTGTTTTGTTTGTTATTTTTGGTGTTTGACATGGTCACTTTGACACTTCAAAATTAAATTTTTGTGTTCCACAAAAGAAAAAAGCTTGGAATGACAGTTAATACTTAACGATTGACCCTGTTGAGGTTTGTTGTAAATAGTTTCACAAAAAAAAAAAACACACATCTTGTGAATAGACCATGACTGAAGCAGAAAGGAATATTCAGGGTTAACTACAACTTAAAGCCACAATATGTAGTTTTTCGCCGCTAGAGGTCACCTATTCAAAACAAAGGCATAGCTTGATGATGCTGCGATTAAGAGCGGATTCATGAGAGATGTCTTCACCTCACAGCCGGTGGAAAAGAACCCGGGATTGGACTGGCGCAGAAATTAGATTAGATTAGATTCAACTTTATTGTCATTACACAAGTACAAGTACAAGGCAACAAAATGCAGTTTAGGTCTAACCAGAAGTGCAATAGCAGCAAGTGCAGGATATACAGTGGTTGCGTAAGTGCAGGACATGGAAATGTACTGAATATATATAAATATGTATAAATAGAGAGATGGTTATTACTATAAACAGAATTTACAGGTGAATATGTACTATGAATATAATATACAGATGGCTATTACTATAAACAGAATTTTACAGATAGAGGTATACAATAATATGTTAGGCTAATATGAGGAATATAGCAGTGGATTAAGGTAGTGCAATAAATTATGGACAGAGCTATCTGAAAGAAAGTGTAAAAGTGCAGTGGAAAGTGGTTTCATATTATAGTTAGTAGTACGGTGCAAAATGCAAATGTAAACAGTGGTACTATAAATACAGTCGGCAGTGCAAATGAGCATAATCCAGTTAAGATATGGCAGTGCAAGATGCATAAGTAAACAGTTGTTACTGTAATAAACAGTTTGTAGTGCAAATTAACATTCCAGTAGTGCAAATAAGGCAGATGTGAGGTAGGAAAGGAGAGTTGGCAGTATATGAGGGAGTGGATCAACGGGGGTTCGAGTTCAATAAAGAGACAGCTCTGGGGAAAAAACTGTTCTTAAGTCTACTGGTTCTGGTCCAGAGGATCCTGAAACGCCTGCTGGAGGGCAGGAGAGAAAACAGTCTGTGGGCTGGGTGAGAGGAGTCCTTGAGGATGCTGCGAGTTCATGGAAATCATGTTCATGGATGAGATTATTAACATTACTGTAGTATGAAGCAGAGCAGGCCTGAGTGCTGTGGAAGCTGAACGAGGTCACTGAAGCGTTTGCTAATGAGAGACAGGCGCAACACACGGCTGGAGAGCAGTGGAGCTTTTATTATGACACAGTCGTCACTTCCGGTCATGTGTATGTGGGCTAATGCAGAGCTGTTTTATCATATTAGATACATTTGAGCATGTTGAAATTTATGTTCTAATGTTACTCTGTGTGTTCACTCGGCGGCTACTATGAGACACCTGTTGCACACTGCAGTAAGCTAAATCGATATTAGGCATGGTAAAACATGGTATTCGCAATAAAAAAAGAAAAGAAAACGAGATTCAAACAATAAGACTATGTCAAGCTATATAACTATGATTAGTTTTCTGTCTATAAATGTATCCAAATATTTGTTCCCTTGTCTAATAAAAAATAATATATTAACGCATCTTTGGTGTCTCCATGGTTTCTACAAAATAAAAAAACGTAAATCAAGGGTAAAGCATGCTTATTTCTCTGGATTTAAACAGTCTTGGAAATCTTTGGGATAATGTAAGTACACGTCAGCAAAATATATATAACACTGTTCTAGTGGTTTTTGGATATTTTAACCCAAAAATCTTATACATATTGTGCCTTTAATGTCTAAGGACAGCATATGTTGCATGGTGTCAATTACCGCAGCAATAATTTCAAATGTAATGCACTTTCTGGAAGCCTTGCAGGCAAGCTGACAGCGGCACAAATAAACGATTAAAATAAACATTAAGTTGTAAATGACCAGGAATATTCCTTTAAGGCTTTGAAGTTATTAAAACAGCAAAAATCCATTTACATTGGCAAAACTCCCTCACTTTCTCCAGTATGCATTAATCATTATTAACACTGCATTTCTGCACTGCACTTAAATATTATAATTTAAAATGCGCTAAAGATGTATGACAATCATTTGAAGAGCAAGGTGGCATGCTGTCCTCTAAGGACAGGATGTGACATAATGAAGAATTTGGCACTGTAGAGCCTTTTATTGCGGTGACATCATATCCAAGGGTTACAAACGCCTCACATAAAGCTTAAAAGAGGTTCACTTCCGCAGTGAGAGCAGAAATTAACAGAAGGCCTTGTTAATTTATATGATCCAGCTCTCAAATCCTTTTGCCCCAAGAGACTCTTGCTGAACATGCAGTATCTCAGCAGGCCATTTTTGAAAATGTGTGTGATTTGCACTGAAAATGAATTCGATATGTTTGGCTTTGTTTAGAAGCCAAGAGAGGTAGTAGCACTCAAATTGCGTTTAACCAGACTCAAGAGTTGAATCTGTAACAATATCTCACCGTTTTCCTTAACAGGTTTTCAAATAAAAAAAATGTTGCTTGTATCCTCGCAGTGCTAAAAGACACCGCAAACGTCCTTCACTACAGCTCATTCAACATGCATGAGTACAAAACGCTAACCTGAGTTCATCCTTTTTTTTGTAAATGAACCAGAAAACATGTTTACGGCTGAAATAATACAATCAAAGTCCTTTTAGATTGCCACACACACATATTTACAGTAAACACACGGTCTGACTGTCTCCATATGCCATTTCACAGAGGCACGAACAGTCAGGTCTCTAAAGAACGACTGTATGACTAATGAGCCCCCTGGGTCACTATAAACAAAGAGAAAGCGACGAGCGGACTACCTTTATATGTTTTTTAAACATACTGAAATCCTGTGCTTTCAGGGATTAAAAAAAAGTATAGGCTTATATGAAAAAGCAAATGACACATTTACTGCATTCATTCAATTCCATAGGCTGTGCAAAGTCCCAGAATGAGCAATTCTATCATGATTAATAATACAAGCATGAAGTTTTAAATCTATTTCAATGACTTCACAGCTCCTAATGTCCTTGCCAAGAAATGCTACTTCTGTCTCTCTCAAAATCTGAAATCTCGTCCGCTACAGCCACATTTCACACACAAACCGAGCTTAACGCACGGGCTGGCATCATATTATTCTCAGTTTAAAGTAAAGGGAAGAAAATTAAATTTTTACCCACACACTTTTCACAAGCTAGAGGCTGCTAATAAAAATGGCTGCCAAAGGAAGTAGTAAGCATGCTACGTTTGCCAACGCTGAGTTTTCCAAATGAATATACTGTCATTACGAATGCTAGTGTGATGCTGACATCTACCCTCACAAAACATTTACCATGGTGGCTTCTGCCAAAATACCAGTTACTACTGTTATTATTCTATGGATAATATTTTTTGGGACTACTCTACCATGCATAAATTGTCCCCAATATCACTTAAGAGCCCGATCGCATGAAAACGCATATAAATAATACGAGTGTGCAATGTCGTGGAATGTATACGCCAAAATGAGTTTTGCCGTTGCCACATGGCACGCAACTCCCCACCCCCCTCCTACCAGTGTCACATCTTGTTCTGTGTCTGGCACTCTGTGGGACTTTTATGTTGAAGTTTATCTGTGCATTGTTCTCTGTGTCCTGTTTCCTGTGGAGTTTTTGTAGTTCTTGTAGTTTTTTGTTGATTAGTCTCCCCAGGTGTTTCCCATTCACCACACCCCTTGTTATCTCGTTTAGCTAGTCTTCCCTGTGTGTATAAAGCCCATGATTTCTCTGGTTCACTTTCGGTCGTTGTTTGTTGTCATGCAGGTGTATGTTGTTCCCTGTTCCCTGTGTTTTCTTTTGTGGTTTTTCTCAGTGTTATTTTGTTCCTGATTTTTGATCTTTATTGTTTTTCGTCATTAAATTCTCCCTGCATTTGGATCCTCATCTCTGCCTGCCATCTTTGATTTCTCTTGGTTTCCTGACAAAAAGTGCGTATCATATGCAAAAAACTGCGTACCATATGCATTCCACGACATTGCACACTCGTACTATTGATACGCATTCTCATGTGATCGTGTTGCACTAAAATGTGTGCCCTAAGAAGTCACATTTATTTCTGTGAAAGCCTTAGGCATGGTAAACAGCATCTTAATTCAATATAAAAACAATGGAATTAATGCCCGGTTTCACAGAAAAGGCTTAAGCCTAGACCCAGACTAAAATGCATGTTTGAGCGGTTTTAACTGAAAGCAACATATTTTAAAATATGTGAGTGCCATTGTTTTGTCTCAAAATGCACACTAGTACATTTTTTTATAAGGCATGTTTAAAAAAGCTACTTAAAATGTCCTAATTGAAGGCCTAATCCTGGCTTAATCTAAACCCTGTCTAATAAAACAAAATTATAAGATTAGTATTCAGTGTAGTGCACCCTAACCCTAACACTTCAAATAACATTCTCAAATGTTACATTTGTGACCAAATTCTATTTCTGTAATAAATCAGAATCAGAATCAGAATCAGAATGAGCTTTATTGCCAGGTATGTTTACACAAACTAGGAATTTGTTGTAGTGACAGAAGCTCCACAGTGCACAGAATGACAGTGACAAGACACAGATAATAAAAATAAAAAATAAAAATTACAATATACAAATATACAGACAATGTACAAAATAGCATAGACCCAATATAAAAATTAAAAAGAAATTAAATAAGCAACATACTATGTACACGTATTTTAGGTTTAAATTAGAAATGTAAATAAGTGTGTTAAAAATAAGTGAATAAAAGGAATGTACAATTGTGTGTGTGTGTGTGTGTGTGTGTGTGTGTGTGTGTGTGTGTGTGTGTGTGTGTGTGTGTGTGTGTGTGTGTGTGTGTGTGTGTGTATACGTGTGTGAGTTTCTCGTTTATTGTGAAGTGTTCATGAGATGGATTGCCTGAGGGTAGAAACTGTTCCTGTGCCTGGTCGTTCTGGTGCTCAGTGCTCTGTAGCGTCGACCGGATGGCAACAGTTGGAAGAGGGAGTGTGCTGGATGAGAATGGTCCAGAGTGATTTTTGCAGCCCTTTTACGTACTCTGGATAAGTACAGATCTTGGAGAGTAGGGAGGGTTGTACCAGTGATTCGCTCAGCAGACCGCACTACCCTCTGTAGTCTCCTGAGGTCAGATCTGGTAGCTGAGCTGTACCAGACGGTAATTGAAGTGCATAGGATGGATTCAATGATGGCAGAATAAAACCGTTTCAGCAGTTCCTGTGGCAGATTGAACTTCCTCAGTTGGCGGAGGAAGTACAACCTCTGTTGGGCCTTTTTCCCAATGGAGGCAATGTGAATGTCCCACTTCAGGTCCTGAGAGATGGTGGTGCCCAGGAACCTGAATGACTCCACTGTTTTCACAGTACTGTCCATGATGGTGAGTGGGGGGAGAGCAGGGGGGTTTCTCCTGAAGTCCACGATCATCTCCATTGTTTTGAGCGTGTTAAGCTCCAAGTTGTTCTGACTACACCAGACAGCCAGCTCTTTAGCCTCCTGTCTGTAAGCAGACTCGTCACCGTCCCGGATGAGGCCGATGACTGTGGTGTCATCCGCAAACTTCAGGAGCTTGACAGAGGGGTCTTTAGAGGTGCAGTCGTTGGTGTAGTAGGAGAAGAGCAGTGGGGAGAGAACACAGCCTTGAGGAGCTCCAGTGCTGATGGTGCGGGTGCTGGATGAGAATTTACCCAGCCTCACAAGCTGCTGCCTGTCTGTCAGGAAGCTGGTGATCCACTGACAGACAGAGGTGGGCACGGAGAGCTGAGTTAGTTTGGGCAGGAGGAGGTTTGGGATGATAGTGTTGAAAGCCGAGCTGAAGTCCACAAACAGGATCCTTACATAAGTCCCTGGTTTATCCAGATGTTGCAGGATGAAGTGCAGACCCATGTTTACTGCATCATCCACAGACCTGTTTGCTCTGTAAGCAAACTGCAGGGGGTCCAGTAAGGGTCCGGTGATGTCCTTCAGATAAGCCAGAACCAGTTTTTCGAATGACTTCATGACGACAGACGTTAGCGCCACAGGTCTGTAGTCATTAAGTCCTGTTGTCTTGGAGTTCTTTGGAACCGGGATGATGGTGGAGCGTTTGAAGCAGGAGGGAACCTCGCACAACTCCAGAGATCTATTGAAGATCTGTGAAAAGATGGGGGCCAGCTGATCAGCACAGGTTTTCAGACAGGCTGGTGTTACACCATCTGGGCCTGGTGCTTTTTTCCTTTTGTTCTTCCTGAAGACCTGGCGCACGTCATCTTCACTGATCTGAAGTGGAGGAGTGGGGGAGAGGGGGGTTGTTGGAGGTGTTAATGGTGTTCTTTCAAACCTGCAATAGAACTCGTTCAGTTCGTCTGCCAGTTGTTGATTCACCACAGTGCTGGGGGATGGTGACTTGTAGTTGGTGATGGCTTTCAGACCTTTCCACACTGATGAGGAGTCGTTGGAATAGAACTGGTTCCTTAGTATTTCGGAATAGTTCCTCTTTGCCAATTTTATCTCCTTTTTTAGTGTGTATTTGGCCTGTTTATACAAGACTCTGTCCCCATTCCTGTAGGAATCTTCTTTGGCCTGACGGAGCTGTCTGAGTTTTGCAGTGAACCACGGTTTGTCATTGTTGTAAGTTAGATGAGTCCTGGTAGGAATGCACATATCTTCACAGAAACTGATATATGAAGTAACAGTATCTGTAAGCTCATCCAGGTCGGTGGCAGCAGCTTCAAAAACACTCCAATCAGTCCAATCGAAACAGGCTTGTAAAGCTTGCTCTGTTTCAGTGGTCCATCTCTTTACAGGCTTTGCTACAGGTTTAGCAGATTTAAGTTTTTGCCTGTAGGTTGGTATGAGATGAACTAGGCAGTGATCAGAGAGCCCCAAAGCTGCCCGTGGGACAGAGTGATATGCATTCCTTATTACTGTGTAACAATGGTCCAGTATATTACTTTCTCTGGTGGGACATGTAACATGCTGTCTGTATTTTGGCAGTTCATTGGAGAGATTTGCTTTGTTAAAATCTCCAAGAATGATTAAGACAGAGTCCGGGTGCTTTTGTTCGGTCTCTGTAATCTGATCGGCAAGTTTCTGTAACGCCAGGTTCACGTGCGCTTGCGGTGGGATGTAGATGCTTACGAGAATGAACGAGCAAAACTCTCGTGGCGAATAGAACGGCTTGCAGTTAATGAAAAACGCTTCTAGATCAGTACAGCACATTTTCGTTAATACTGTTACATCTCTACACCACCTTTCGTTGATGTAAAAGCATGTCCCGCCGCCGCGCGATTTCCCCGTTGATTCTGCGTCGCGATCCGCTCTAAACAGCTGATAACCCGGCAGATGAAGCGCGCTGTCCGGTATCGCGTCATTCAGCCAGGTTTCCGTGAAACACAGAGCAGCAGAGTTTGAAAAATCCTTATTAGTTCGGGAGAGCAGAAGAAGTTCGTCCGTTTTGTTGGGAAGAGAGCGGAGGTTCGCCAGATGTATACTAGGCATCGCCGTCCGAAATCCGCGCTGTCGAAGCTTCACAAGTGCGCCGGCCCGCTTGCCCCGTCTGCGCGTCCTGAAGCGTTTGAACAGTGCAGCCGCTCCACTAACTACAACGTTCAGCAAAACGTCCGAATAATTGAAAACCGGTTTGAGATTCTGAGGTGCGTTCTGCCGAATGCTCAGCAGTTCATCCCTGGTAAAACAGATCGTGTTTCCAAAACAAAAAACAGGTAAAACTAACAAAAACACTACAACAACTGGGGAGCTCAGCACAGAGGCTGCCATCCGCGGCGCCATCATATAACTATGAACTATGATAAACACATTATTAATATGATTGTTTCCCCTACTGCTAAACATGTTTGTCAAAACAAACAGAGCTATGAGACTATTCATTTTGGCTGTTGCTTGTTGATTCTGGCAAACAGCTGAGCGAGCTGACAGGAAACAATGCGGCACTGATTGTCATGACAACGACAAACTTTAATTTTATGCGACATCGCATTTTTACACAGTATCTGGAGCTGGCACAAAAGACACTTTGTAAGAAGCATTTAGATTATGTTTTATGTATCTGTTTATTGATGACAGTGGTGGCTAATGCCATATATCCATAATTTTACAGCAAACAATAATTGTAGTATAGTGATAGATACAGTACTGTGGTTACCATGGCAAATTTGGAGCTTCCAGAAAGGTCATTTCTTGAGAATTTGTATCATTTTAAAACCACAAAATGTCAATACTGAAATATAGAGTGAGGTTACAGAAGTCAGCAAAGTGTACAAATCAAATATTAAGATTTTAAATATTCTCCTTGTCCCTGAAAAGGGTGAGCAGATGTTTTGAGTTCCCTTGATGAGCGAGGGCTGAGCTGTGGCCAGTGTTGACTCAGTTGAATTGCCAGCCTGAGGCACAACCACATGGAATATGAACATAATGAGCAAAGGTCAATAGGTCTTCTTCCCTGTCAACATCATCACTTCAAGAGGACACTTTTTGGCCGCCTCTGAGCCAACCCGCCCTCAAATATCCTTGCTATTAGAGTTCATACCACCTCCAGCCTGCCTGAAGTACTTTGTATTGACTCGAGACGTCTCATACAAATCACACGCTAATGCTAAAGCACACATGCCAACATACTGTAGTTATATTCCACATGGACATCTTTCGTACACAGCAAATAAATGATCAACATTGTTTTCTTGAGAAAATGCCATGTGTTGCCAAAAATATCAATATTTTGAATCGAAACTGAAATATCTGAAACTGCTCCGATACTCCTTTTCTGCAGTATCAATACACTGATATCAGCTGCATCATCTACGACAGCGAATTGACACTCGTCTCATTCGCTCCAGTTGAATAGTGCTTGTATTGCGCATCATTTTCTTCATTCCCGCGGAGGTTTCGCGCTCACACCAAAAGCGTGCACCATTGATCCATATAAGTGAAGGTGTACATAAAGCTGTCTCAAAAAAACAGCTTGTGAGTACCAAATTGAGTTGTTTTTCGTGGCTTATTGCTCTTAAATGGTCAAATATGCTTATGTCAAGATTCCCATCGTAAATAGTTGAGAGAGAGAACGTGCATGTAGAGTAACCGTATATTGGATTTGTGCATAAGCTCTTATCCCCGGTTTCACAGACAAAGTTTAAGACTAGTCCCACACTAAAATGCATGTTGAGCTGTTTTAACTGAAAGCAACTTGCACTGACCATTGTTTTGTCTCAAGATGCACACCAGTAATGTTTTTTCTAAGGCATATTTATAAAAGCTACTAAAATGTCCTAATTGAACTAACTAATCCTGGCTTAATCTAAGCCCTGTCTGTGAAACCAGGCCTTAAACGTCATGTTAACAAAACACAGAACACAAGAAAAAAATAATAATCACTCGCTGCTCTTGTAACTTTATTTTACTTTATTAATACTTAATTTATGTAGTGTTGCCTGAATCCAAGCCTACTGTTAGATCCACCTGAAAAAAAACGTAAGCCATGTTTATTTAATTTGTCTCTTTATTCTATTTCTTTGTGTGAAGGGTCAAGGTCAACATCACCTGCCTCTTCATCACATCACCTGTCTCTTCATCAGACACATATCCTTCAATATCCTTGTGCTATCGTTTGAAATTTGTTTATTAGTTCATATTTTAATACCGACTACTAAAAAATATTGGAGATAAAAAAAATATCTGTATGACAGTATATATAGCAGTTTGCCCTGTGGTATCAACAAGGGTATCGAATATCGATATTTTTCAAGGTATCCTATCAAAGTTAGAAATAACAGTATCGTGACAACACTAGACTTTTGCTATGCAGTTGCTCAAGTAGTTGATAACTTGCCTGGGTCCAAAAACCACACCCTCTTTAATGATATTCTAAAGAGGTGGTGGTTAACATAACAGTAGTTCTATCACAAGTACTGTTATTATGTATCGCATTTGTATGTCACAAATAGAACCACAAAAATTATGGAGAACAGGTATGTTTAAAAGCCTTAATTAAGAGACTTAAACTTAATTAATAAGTGCATGTAACAATGTAATTGATACAATTGTTATTTGAAGTGCCATGTTACTTTCAAAAGATTATTTGCTCTATTTTGACCGCATTGTATCCTAACTACAACGTTTTATGCCAATTCTTCTGTTATAGAATATTTGCAACACACAAAAAATGAAGCTGTTTCACACATCAACTGCTCTCTTTGGATCTGCGGCAGTGTCAACACAGATTTGAATGTTTGCTGTGATCGTATTTGTCAAAGTTTTAATAGACACAGGCGAATCATTGTCATTTAGGAAGGAGATAACGTGGGTGTTTGAATCGAGATCGCAATCTTTTATCGATTAATAGTGCAGCTCTTTCCATATCCCTGAGCAATAGTAATAGAGATTAAGAGTTTAAACATTCTTGTATGATCAACCTCCTCTCCTTCCAAATGCAGTAATCAGAGTTCACAAAGAAACCTCAGTCACCTCTAATATCAATATCTCATAGCGATCAAAAAGCTTTGCTTTAATACCCAGAAGTTTAATATGTTGAATCCCTGAAAAGCATGTTTGCCTTCATGATTATAAGCAAGCAGGTTTTGAATTGAGGTTAGCCATGAACGGCAGACAATTTTGCACTTCAAACTCACAGAACTTGAGGGTCAACCAAGTACATTAAGCTCCACAAAACTCATCCAGATCAGCCGTATGTGAAAGAGACAGGCTGAACTCAAGAGTTTCATTAGCCGTGAAGTGGGCAAAATATCAATATGATGCACTGTCATTCCTTTTGATGCTGGACCAGTTATGCAGTTCAAAAGAAAGCTCCGCCTTTACTTGTATTATGGGCTGGCTGAGTGTTCAATCTACATCACGGAAGTAGTCAAGACAACGCTCCCTTGTGGAAGCCCTCTGGAAGTCTCATGTGCTGCACGGTGCATACAAATAACAAAGCTCTGGAAGCAACTTGGACAAACTTAAAAGCTACAAAAAGACCCAGAGGACGTGCATAAAAGCGGGGATTGAGCACCTCCATGTTTAACTCTAGCCTGTCGTTGATTGATGGCCAATTAAACAGTTAAAGAGTTATTGATCACAGGAGAATGGAGAGCATCCCCAAACAACCTTAAATATGCTGGGTGATGAACCACAGATGGGCCGAGAGCAAGCGGAGCGCCATAGCAAATTTTTCATGTTTATGCTTGCCGTCGCCACCGAACAAACCCTATGGAGTAATAACAGTTGGGGGAAAAAAATTACCCACTTTTGTTACATTACTATTGTGGGATGAGGCAAAGTGCTCGGGTCTATTGAGTATTCAAGCAGATGGTTTATCATTAAAGCGGACAGATCTTACTTAGATCTTGCAGTCTGCGAGTCAAGCCAATAGCACCTTGGGAAATGCACTCTTATCTCTTCGGGGAGGGGCATTCATCCAAGGCTTTCATAGACTCCAGTGCTCACAATGTGCTGAGAAGCAGTGCCTGCACATTAAATGCATCTGCTCTCAAGGTCAACAGTACTCCAGCTTTCTCTGGCCACTGACAACACCTCAGGGAAGAACACGATTAGTCTCTCTGGTGACAGCGCTGATCTTTGGTTCCTCCTGCTGACCACATCCTTTCTGAAGGGCGTCGCCACTATTGCAGGAAGAAGCAGGTGCTGGAGCCCAGAATGGGCCCAAAGGGGTCTATAATACCTGGAGAAAGCATCCGTTAGCATTCACATTCATTTCAAAGGACTCTTTCGCATTTGAGTTTCTAAGAAGTGGAAGTCATCATAGTTGAGAAAACTTCAACAAAAATAATTTTTGCTTATTAGTGTGCACTAGCACTTTTGGTGCGCTTCTGGGTTCTATTGACGTCAGAGTTCGGTTCATTTGGATGATGTAAACGCTGTTCTCAGAGATCGGGAGCACACCTGCGAACCGTACCCAAGTCTGAATAAAAAGGTGGTCTGGGCTGGGTATGGCTCGTGTGAACTTCGGTATGGTTCATTGCTGATATGAACGCAATCCTAAAATCGTGGAAGAGAACCGTTATTGATGACGTACGATTTGATAAAACTGTGTGTTTGTTTGCATTGTCACTCACTTTCCTGACAAGCGTGACTGACGCGCTGCAAGCAGAGAGAATGTGGGCTTCTGCAGAAATGGATTCCTCCATTCTTTAGAACATTTGCAGTACATTAGCAGATAATGCTGACACTTTGAAAATGAAACCAAAGGTTCAAAAAGAAAAATATAAAAATGAGGTAACCAATGCTATGTCATTGTTACCAAGCAACACAGTGCTGTTTTGATAATGAAAATGCACCGCGATTTGGACCTAAATTATATAATGTGAACACAATCCAGGAGGAGGGGGAACACTCGAACTCTGGTTCAGAACAGGCAATCAAAACAAGTGTGAAAGCACACATAGAAACACTTGTGCAGCAGTGTTAACTAGTTTTCTGTAATTGAATGCAACACAAGGTAACACAACTCAAAGTATATTGGTATAATGTACTTTTTTTTCTTCTAAATAAAATATTTAAAAATATATATATATTTACAATGTTAATAACTGTGGAAAAGCGTCATCACAGTCTGTGAAAAGGATCCATGGTGGCTGCATTTGTTTTGAAATCTTTGCTATCCTGGCCCTGTGATGAAAGACAGCAGACAGACATTTCACACATTATAAGGCCTTGCAAAATTAAATACAGCACTAGTAAACATCTACTTTAGTATAATGAAATATTAGCAATATACTGTAGATGTTGCTGCCAAAAAGTATTTTCATAATAGATGGCTGTCTATAGAAAAAGATGCCTTTTGCAGCAGAGGATAACAATGCTAACCAGCCAAACTTTGAACCCTTGGATAATACAACGCCCATTTCAAAGAGTTAAAGGCACCCAAAACCCCACCCCACCCTTTAAACAGCGGCCTACAAGTGCGTAAATGAAGCAAAAGGGCACATTTCCAGGATCTGATGCAGTCTGATGGGAGACTTCCCCCACCCCAAAGGTTCGTGTCACACTTTCTCATGTTCTCTGCCTCGCCTTTCCTTCTACATTTGCATTTGACACTTAAGGAGAAGACATATATAGCACCGCAAGATAAGAAAAGACCACATTTGTCATCAAATGGAGCATGCTCTTGGATTATGGAAAGCCAGCTGCTGTTGACTTACACTGTTTGCCTTTTTCCTCATCTCTGTTACACTATTTCATGCCTCTCCATTCATCAAATTCAAATACGGTTATACATTTATTATACACAGTATATTATACACTGTGTGAGTGTCAGAAATATACCCTCCGTTTAAAAAAAATAAAAAAACCTGAACATGTTAGGAATGTTGTGAAATTGAAATGTGGCCGCCGTTGAGTGAAACGAAACAACAAAAAGGATTTAATTATGTTCTGCTTCGGAGCGCTTGCTACGATTTTAAAATAACACTGTTCTCAGACATGAATCTGTTCAAATCTTTTTATTTTTCTCTGAAATACTCTATTGCTTGAATCTTTTGGTTCTTGTACATCACGAAAAGTCATTGGTTAGGATCAAAACGCCCGTCATAACAGCAAAATCGTCTCTTTACTGCATCATTTGACTTTACAGCTTACAAGTAAAAGGGCAAAATCTTTTTCCTCATTTCGCTTTCCTTTTTAGACATGCACATCATAAAAACAGAGTTCATATACTGTATATAGTGAAAATCTGGTATGGTTTAGTTCAAGGATTAAATAACATTCAACTTTAAATATTCAAGTTGAAATGAGAACACCAAATTGCAATAATCCAAATGACGACAGTAAAATAAAATAAAAATAAAAATCACATATCTGGGATCTGAGGGGCCTTTGAGAAGCTTCTTACCCACATAAGAAAGCCTCTGAGTCTCCCTGCACCCCAGAACCCAACCCTTTCAGTGAACAACCAAGCACACTCTCAGCAGTGCCAAAAATATCGGAAACAAGCCCAACACAAAATCCCCGGTCTCTTTCTCACACAAACAGCAAACCCATTACATCTCTCCTTTTCCAAAGAGCAGGGAACAAACAAGAAAGCATACTTTACTGCGAGTTATGTTGATTGCATGACTGATTCCTGTACTTTCAGAGTATGCACTGAATTTGAAGAAGCTGAAGTATGTTCTGTATGCATGAATATGGTCCTATGTATACACTATCCGCCAATGTCGTTAAGTACAATTTATCCACAAGGAACAACTTTTGGATTGCAGGTCTGTTCTGATAAGATCATTGATGGCATATGAAAAAAACAATGCTAAATACAGATAAGAAAATACAATAAACTATGCAATCATGCTTAATTAGATAGCAAATTAAATGTGGGCTTAAAAAAATCATATCAATAATTTTGCATATAATTAACAGCATGTATGGCGGTATGCATTTTATTATAATAATAAAACTGATTTCAAGGAAATTTTGGTTCACTTTCCTACAATAAATCATTTTGGTACTGTATTGGGTCAACATAAAATCCTGAAGCAAGACCTAACACAGGCTAAAGTATAAAACATACACACACACCGCATAAAAAAAATGTGCTGATTCCTTTTGTCTACAGACTGTCGGTTCAAGCTGATCTCCCTGAAGGCAGCACATTGTTCAGGGAAGAGCTCTGTTCTGTCTCTTGTGTTCTCTCTGATGAAGACTGACAGGGCGACCTTTATTTTTGACCAGATTATGTTTCAGGGGAAAGACAAGTTGGCTTCTTTTTTTTTTCCTATATATATATATATATTATATATATATATATATATATATATATATATATATATATATATATATATATATATATATATATATATATATATATATATAATAGGAAAATGCACCATCAGCATGTTTCTCCCTGGCGAGAGCACCTTGTGTGATCTTCTGATGATCTTTGGACTAACAATGTCTGCGAGCACACATGCTTCCATTATTTCCCCTCCATCCAATTTACATTTCCTCATCTTTACAAGACCGGAGAATGAGAAAGTTCTTGTCTGATCTTTTTTCATTCGGAGGCGAAGCCGGATAAGTGTCCTTGACAAATTAAACAGAGCATGCGAAGATGGTGGGAATGAAAGGGATGTTTGAAAAGCCTCACAAATGCCACCATATTTATGATTCTCTATATTTACCTCGTCTTTGACTTTGTGTAAAATCCCTTCTTAATTCGGGTTCCTCATTAAGTGTTTCCTAAAGCAAGACTAATAAAGCAACTTTGAACAAGTTAGCCCTCTGTCCACAGCGGAGAAGGGGCAAAACAATGCTAGCCGAGTGTGAAATGTTGACGGTGCTCTGAGGATACTCATCAGCGGTTCCCTGCTGGGTTCTATGGTGATGATTACTCTAAGACCTCCAGAAGCGCAATCCAACTTTCCCACAGTCATGTTTCCCACAGCCAAGACCTTGCTTTCTTTTACTCTCTTGACACCGTGTAATACAAATCTCGGCAAGCCAAAACTGGTCCATGCAAACAGATTGTGGGTAGACTAGGTCAGTGTTTCCCAACCTTTTTCGTTGGTCCTCCACAGCAGAAAGGCTCAAGCACCCCTTCATCCATACCAAATGCAACCCAAAATAAGTTATTTTAAACTGATATTATGCTGGATTTTATTAAACTCATGTTTAGCTGCAAGAAAATCAAATATGCACTATTTTTAATTTATAAACATCCTTTGTATTTCTGTTTTATAGGTGTAGTAAAGAGAAAAAAAGAGTCCCTCTGGGCTGCACGCACCCCTGGCTGGAAAACACTGCACTAGATGACTGTGATTCTGTACTGTACTAATTATGTCCAGGCATAGACAACAGGTTAATGTGCTATTTGACGTTATTATAATATGCAGCCGTCTTTGTTTCGTTCCTTTTTCAGTATGAATGTGCACAAAATCAATGACAACACAGTAAACAAAGGTTTGTGCTAAATTGCACCCATTAAAAGATGCAACGAATTAATCTTTATATGCACATCCACACTGATTCTTGTGTAGAAACACATAAGCTGGGCATATTAGAAATGCTCTGGTCTTAATTTTTGTTGTAGGAGTATAACAAAGAGTGATCTGAGCAACCTGACAATGTGGCATTTTGCTGGCTTTGCAAATAAATATATTAAAACAAGTGTTCATTATGAACGTATCGATTTAGAATGTTTAATTATTATTAAATCTTTAAACATTAAGTAAATCTGTACTTCTTCCTTTGTGGAGCTAGAATGGGTAGCTAACCAAGTGCAAGATGTGTGATGGGAGGAGAGCACGATTATTTGTGCACATTCCTTTCCATGAGATGACCGCGGCTGCACGTTTTACCTCTTTGTATATATCTGCACACAACCAAATATACCCTGCAACGTTCAATGACCGTCGGAGCTCACTGTACTTCGTAAAGCTGTCAGAAACACTGCCAATGCAGCAAGAACGGATGAATGTCGGCGCGTGGAAATGTGCGCGTGTCGAGTGCTCCATTCAAGCTGACGCTCACAGAAATATAACACGCAATACAGGGTACAATATTCAACAATATTTATCTGTTTGAAGCCTGTGGTATGCATTTCTGGTCATTTTCAATTAAAATAAACCTTTGGTTATGTGTATACATATTCGTTAGAAAGGTGATGTCTCGCTCGCGCCGTGAGTCTCGTGCTCGCAGGAGCATGTCAATCAAACTTACAGCACGTTCAAGTTATTGACTAGGTTCTTCTTCACGTCTGCTTCTGCGCGTGTTCTGGTTATTAAAAGTAGCAATAATATCGCAACTTGTATCAAATTGCATTCGTTTACAAATGAACACCGTGAAATATTATATTGGGTTGTTATTCGAGAAACCACATCACAAAAGGAGCCCGCTGCTGTGTGTAGAGGCAATTACGCCCTGCTTACACATAGTCAAAACTGAAAGATACGTTTAAACATTAATTAAACTCACCAATGAAGGTAAATCCGGACGAAAACAAGCAGATCCATGTGAGTACAAGCCCGGATCTCCAGCGGACAAAGGGACCCAGGTGTAACGGCATCTTTCTCACCTTCTCGTTCAAGTTTAAGTCAGTGATATCAACTGAATGAGCTGCGAGGAGTATCTGCTTTATGGCTGGGTTTAGTTTTTGCAATATTACACCGATAAGAGCATTTATAAGTCCTTTTTTTCAACACGTATCCTCTTCCTGTACCATGGCCATCAGTGCGTCTTCGTTGCTCAGAGACAGCAGCGCATCACAGGTGTGGTAAATAAAGACGCCACTCTAATTCTTCAGCTCACTCGCGCACATACACACTCCAGACGTGTGAAGAGAGAAAGAGAAAGAGAGAGAGAGAGAGCAAACGTCCTCAGTCTTATTCGTCTTCTCACTCTCCGCTGCAGAATACTTGCTCCGGTAAAGAGAACGGTAGATATTGGCTTCAGCGCGCGAACATCTGCTGCTACAGCAATGCAGGAGTGGGGATACGCGCTGTATAGAGCAGTGAGAGAGCAAAACCCGGAGCGGAGTCCGACCCCTTCATTGGAACGGAGTGCGGAGACCTTTGGATACGACGCGTCATGTAAGCGAACAAGTGAATAAAAGCGCCTTTAGTGTTTTATAAAGAGACGAGACCGGGGCTCTTTCTCAGGGTAGGTTTGTTTTATAGCGTTTAGTAGTGGCTACAAAAAAGAAACTTAAAAAATAAAGCTAAAAAGTCCACGTTGACTTTGTGTAAACAGGGGCGCGTGTCACACTACTGTATGTGCTTGTCACTATGCAGCTTGATAGATTCTAGGCTTGTGAGCTCAACAGTGTAAACAGACAATTCATAAAACAGTTCAAATTTAAGAAGGATGCAAGCAAAAATGTTACATCATCGTTTTGGCCAACACAATTTTTCTGTAGATGTATAATATTTAAAGCTAGTTGTTTGATATCAAATCTAAATAGTTACTTGCATACAGCCCTTGTGATAGCTTTCCTAAGTTTACAGGATATTATCCCATCAAATGCAAAACCATAAACATAAAAACATAACTTTATCACTTCATGGTTTTATTATGACCCCACCCCACCCCACACACACACACACACACACACACACACATTAAGTGAACATAAAATAACAAAATACTATTAAAAAAAATGTAACTACACATACGCCCTGTCAATAAATTAGTTATACTGTAGAACAGTAGGCTATATACAAGTGCGGTGCAATTAGCCTACTATGAGTCAGATTTACTAAACAGGGCAAATTAGCATGAAAGCACAATTCCAAAAAAACGCCAATGGGAGTGGTAAGTTCTGCACATGATCTTCTGACGACCAGAGAAAGAACCAAGCGGCAACCTCCCGCAGTTTCTCTTGAAGCCAATACGGAAGTGACTTAAACGGCAATTCCTTGACTCGACAGGCTCCAGAAGGGAGCAGAATCTCATTGAACCCCATGTTAAAGGTGCCCTAGAATGATTTGAAACAACATTTTAAATTGTTCTCTGGTATCTACATAGAGGATATGGCTTATTTAAGGCCAATAATTGTCCAGCTACGGTTTTACTGGTCCATTTACAACTCAAGAAATCTTCCCCAGGATGAAATGGTCTATTTTTGCCTTATTTGGAAGGGTCATGAATATTAATTAAAAAAAAAATCCTGTGTGTTCTGTGTTAGATTAACTGAGACTTGTTACAGCACTTGCATACTGTAGCCTTTGACTGTTCTAGTTGCTTCTATTGCTCTCATTTGTAAGTCGCTTTGGATAAAAGCGTCTGCTAAATGACTAAATGTAAATGTAAATGTAAATTAATGCAGAGTTCTGCTCTGATTGGCTGTTTCACTGCGGCTCAATGATAGCAGGCACAACTTTACTGACCGTCTTGACGATGGAGAGATTAGGCATTCAACCTTGTATATATCAATCAGTATATAATCATACTTCAGTTGTCAAAAATATAAATAAATAAATATCAAATTACTATCGTTTCAACTTAAATGGTGGAGGTGTTGACGTTAGCTAGAAGGATCGAGTGAGCTATGTGTAAGCAACTAAACTAACATAGTATGTTACGTATCTATGGTTGCATTTACTAATTTATGACAACACTGGCATGAAATAATATTAACCTTTGTCATTAGACATACTATTTAGTTATGTAAGCCACTTTGATTATCCTATTCTTACCGTATAGCATCTTGCGTTGGATATAGACAACAGGAATATTATCGTTAATGTTGTCTCTCTAAGAAACTTTCGATTTAATCAGAAATGGTTTAGACAGTCAAGAAGTGGATAAAATCACTTACTGGTTGCAGGTATATGATTGGAATTGCCCCTTTCTTCAGTGTCAGACGCTGAGCAAAGCCTGCTGGATATTGTCCCAGGTTTGAAAAACTGTCCGTGATGAAATGGGCTGAGCAAACTAACAACTTTGAATTAAATTGTTGCGGTATCCGATTATAAATAAACATCAACCATGCCTGTTGACATGTTTTATTTGTGGGAAGAGTATGAAACGTCTTCACATCCCCTGCACAGCCTGGAACATAACATTTGTTTCCATGATCTGCCATGTTCGCTATCCTCGCGTCAGGCTTACTGCCGCAGAACTCCAGTTGATACGGCTGCGCAGTTTCGCCTGACAGTGAACATGTGCTGGCATATGCAAATGTTGGGGGCGTACATATTAATGATCCCATCGATTGCATCACTGCTGGTGTTATGTTGAGATTTGCCTATTTTTCCGTGGTGTTTTTCACAAACGAGATTTACATATGAAGGAGGAGGCAATGGTGTTTGAGACTCACTGTATGTGATTTACATGCACTGAACTCCTGTTATTTAACTATGGCAAGGTTAATTCATTTTTCATTCTAGGGCACCTTTAAAATGGCCAACTTTACAGCAGAAAAACACGTTTACAGCCTCGTACAAATCTATACGGCTAATTTTGGCCTTCATGACAACTGTGAGGGGGGTGAATTTTTTTTATAACTCATTTGTTTACACTATATAAAGCTTTAAAGTCCTGCATAATTAAGGGCGTGGCCACTTTGAGTGACAGGTGGATAGCCATTTATCTGCTGTCTGTTAGTCATCATGTCACCTCAGCTCCACCCACGTCCCGCCTCTTTGCCCATTTTCTATTATCCGGGAGTGACGTGCTGACAAGATGTCAACGGCCAGACCTCATTATGGAAATGACCTGGCTGCATCTGTGTTCTTTCCATAGACTGTAAAAAAATATGGACGTAGCATGACGTCACCCATAGGATTCTGAAGAGCCGTTTTGAAGCGCAAAGTAGGGACGAGCTGGCCGTTGCCATCTTTACTGTTTTTTTACTTTACAATGTTCAAAAAATTACAATAATACAGTATATTCAAAAAATGTATCGTTTTTTCCCCCTTTCAAGCAGTGAATTCCCCCTGTTTAGAATTGACTGTAATCACCAAAGTCTCTTTGGACACATTTGGAAATCTCTTCTTGACTGCCATTGCAGGAGACAAAGATCACAGATATATTTGAACTGAATTTTTCTAAAAAATTTCCCTTTCACCAAGTATTAACTTATATATGGCGTCCATGATGGCGGTATATTTTTTGGACCGTGCGGTTAAGAAACTGAAAATGCAGGAGGTAGAATCAGCCTTTTTTACACTTTAGTTTAAGTGAATTTTCACTTAAAATAAAGGGATAATGGAATCTCACAAAGGCAGATTAACTTAAAAGGGTTAGTTCACCCAAAAATGAAAATAATGTCATTTATTACTCACTCTCATGCCGTTCCACACCCGTAAGAACTCCGTTCATCTTCAGAACACAAATGAAGATATTTGTGTTGAAATCCGATGGCTCAGTGAGGTCTGCATAGAGATCAATGACATTTCCTCTCTCAAGATCCATTAATGTATTAAACACATAGTTAAATCAGTCCATGTGAGTACTGTGGTTCAATATTAATATTATAAAGCCACGAGAATATTTTTTGTGCGGCAAAAAAACTAAAGAACGACTTATATAGTGATAACCGATTTCAAAACAGCTTTGGAGCGTATCGAATCAGCGAGTCGATTCATGATTCGGATCGTGTGTCAAACCGCTGAAATCACGTGACTTTGGTGCTCCGAACCGCTGAATCGATTCGCTCCGAAGCTTCATGAAGCAGTGTTTTGAAATCGGTTATCACTAATTTAAATATGTTTTTAGTACATTAATGGATCTTGAGAGAGGAAATGTCATTGCTGGCTATGCAGGCCTCACTGAGCCTTTAGATTTCAACACAAATATCTTCATTTGTGTTCTGAAGATGAACGGAGGTCTTACGGGTGTGGAACGGCATGAGGATGAGGAATAAATGACATTATTTTCATTTTTGGGTGAACTAACCCTTTAAGCTAGTTAACTTAGAGATACTCCAGCCATAATTGACTTACCCTCATGCCATCCCAGATGCATATGACATTCTTTTTTTCTTTGGAAAACAGAGATTTAAAAAAAAAATACTATTGTGTCCACACAAGTGGATTGGTCAAAAATCAAATAAAGTGAACAGTAGTCCATATGACCCCAGTTGATGAATCAATGTCTTCCAAAGCAGTACAAACCATTGTTTCGGTCAAAGCAGTCAAATATGGGCTCAACGTCAGCATGTTGTGATTTAAATGCACGTTGAAGCTTGAGAAGTGAGAGTTTAAAAAATATATTTTTCTAACACACCTTGTTTCACTTCAACTTGGCTCACATTGATTACTGTTGTGTTCACTATGTGTGTTTTTTGAAGCGTTAACCTGGGGGGGGGGGGGTCACGTACACTCACAGACATGGATTATTTTTCTAAAAATCATAATTTATATTCTTCTGAATAAAGAAAAATCATATTCTGAGAGAATTTTAAATTTTGGGTAAAGTATTTTCCTGTTTATTATCATGAAGCTGTTTTGAATCAATCGGTAATGTGTAAAGCCCTATAGAAATAAAGGTGGCTTGACTATGAACACTATATATTGTACCTGAGTGCTCTGCAGAGCAAAGCTACTGGTCAGAGCCTCTCCAGCTCAAGTGTTGGGCCAGTGGGGCGGTCAGCATGTGGACAGGGATTTGTCTTGTGTTGGCAGATGGGCTAACACTGTTCCTGACAGAGACAAAGACATAAGCACATGCAGAGAACATATCAATTCATAAATTAAATAACATCCATTAATATTTGACCAATGATTAAAAATGATTTATTCTACTTACTAAAGGGTTAGTTCACCCAAAAATGAAAATTACCCCATGTTTTACTCAGCCTCAAGTCACCCTAGGTGTGTATGACCTTCTTCTTTCAGACAAACACAATTGTAGTTATAATAAAATATGGCCTGGCTCTTCCAAGCTTTATAAATGACAGCCCAAAGAAGTGCATCCATCCATTATAAAAGTGCTCCACACGGCTCCAGGGGTTAATAAAGGCTTTCTGAATTAAATCAATGGGTTTGTGTAAGAAAAATCTCCATATCTAACACGTTATAAAGTAAATTATTTAGCTTCCGACGTTATCGTCGTGGCAGTTACGCTTTTTTTACGCTACATCTGACGTCATCGTCGTACCAGTTACACTTTTCCATAAATTGAATATGGAAGGCGGCTTCCATATTTAATATTTAAATACAGAAAAAATTTACAGGCTACACTGATGATATCAGTAACAGGCACAAATATGAAACATATTTTTTTGTAGTTTTTGCTAAGTGTCCAAATGAAAGATAACTACAAATGGAAATCAAAAGATTTATCTCGGATTTTACGTTAACGTTAAGTTACCTCAGTAAAGTTACAGCTCACTGGAGACTGGCAGCAACAGAACCAAACACGGTATTAAATTGAACAAATGTTACAAAACCTTGAAAAGACAACAGATAAAGTGACAGTTAACATAACATATGCAAAAAATGAATACTCTAATTAAATTTATAGCTCTTACCTTTTCCTCTGAGAACTCCCGCTGGTAGTCGACCGTTAGAGCAAAATGAGGCGCATGCGCAGTAGTCCAAAGTCGGTGCGCACAAATGATGACGCAGTTCTTAGCGTCATACATATTTATATTTACATTTTTATTTGATGTACATTTAAATGGTATAATTGTCATATTAAACTTGCATTAAATTACAAAATAAAAACAATTAAAAATTAAAAAAACATTTGTGAGGATTCTTCTGATGCACAGTGATCAATCTGTATTTTGGGTAAATCATATGTGGACAAAAGTGGATAACATGTGGAAAACACAGATAATTCATGTGTTTTTTCCTGTAAGGGTTTAAAATACTTCTAACACATTTTAAATAATGGATACAAAATCTAGTTTAGGTTTTGATCGCTAATATGCTATGTTCCATCCACATTTGCATTTTGTCTATGTAGGCGATTCAAAATGTATTTTCTTGCCGCTGAAATACATTTTGGAGCAGCAAACGGAGACGTGAAGTCAAGTCGGACACGTTCTGCTTCCCGTAGTGACGCTTGCGCTGTGTTTGCATACTTTATCAGCTGAAGTGAAATAAATGCAATATTTGGCAATACACAGATGTTTCAGAGACATTATTGTCATGTAATACTTTATGCACTGCTTAATACAGCGTGTGTTTGTACAAGAATAGAGTTCAACATATAATCCCACACTATCAATGAAGTGGGGTCTACATTTTTTATCAGTTTTATTTTGATAATCATGACAACATAACATCGCGACTGCATGAAAGGAGGTGTTACTGTTATAAAAAAACAGATTTGTGCGCATTAGTGGAGCTGAAGGTTTTAGAATAAACAAGAAACACGCGTGATCGCTGTCATGCGGTGAATCTGGCCAATCGTGGAACAGCTGTGTCGTCATCAGAGTCAGTGTAGCCTCGTGCAGCCGCTCTGGAGAAACTGCACCGGCTGTATTAGCCGACTGCTCTCGAATCGCTCTCGCGGTGCTTTGTTGACATACGTCACTGTCACGTGGCGTCGGCGCTGCCTCAAGTCGGACAAAATTTCTAACCGGCATGCTCTGCTTCAAGTCAGCCGCCGATCGTTCTGTGCAGGGTGAAGTCGAACAAGCCTATTGTTACTGGATGATTCAGCGCTTTGAATGAATCGTTGAATCAGCCGTATGAACGAATCGATTCAATGACTCACTCATTAAAACGGTCACGTGCTGCCACCTTCTGGTGGTTTACTTTCATGTTTAAACATTCTTTGTATATTCAAAAATATTTAAAACGATCTCATAACATTTTTAATGCAGTTGTAATTTTTCAGTGTAAATTATTTAATTTGATCGGTAACAGCAGTACAGTGTCTTATTATTCTAATTTAATTTATAGATCAAATTTAAGAATATAAACTGAAAGCTGAAAAAAATCGAGAGTAAATGCCTCTGCGTTGTAAAGTTAGTTGTAGACTAAATGTGAGCATTTGTTCATCTCACTTGCACAATAAAGATTCAGTACTCCTTGAAATGAATAAAATCAGTCAAATGCAAAATCAGAGTACTATGTAAACCTCCAATAATTAAATATTAAATAAAACAAATATTTTTTTATGCATTTAATCTCACTTTATTCACCAATGTCTTGCTGCTGACCTTTGATGATTCAGTTAAACCATGAGCAAAAAGTACTAGATTTTTTGTTTTTAGTGGTAAAACTTTTTTCTCCTGCATCCTATTCTTCCATGATCCAGAATGGCAGCACAGCAGAGCTGCGCCCTGTACTGTTCATGCATGAATTAGCATTTTTACCTCAGCCTGAGGCTTAATATTTCAATTTTGGTATGAAGAGGTCTTTACATTTGCACAAAAATATAACTTTTTTGTTATTAAAAAAAAAAAAAAAAACCCAGCCCAGCCCAGGTGAGAAAAAGTAACGCAAAAGTAACGTAACGCATAACTACCTGCCACAGTGGCTGGTGGTCAAAAAAGTGAATTTCAGGCCCTGGTTGTAGGTCTATCCAATTAAGGTCTTTCCTGGTTCGGTTGAAACACGCCCCATAATCACAGCCCAATGGATCAGTATCAGACTCATATTGACTAGAATTGAGTATGACAACATCAGGCTAGAAACTACAAATGCATATGCAATAAGGTAAGCCGTAAAAATAACACCGTCCACGTCTTTTCAGCACTAATTTTTCACTGCATGTTTTTAGTAAATGCTGACAGTAACGCCAAAAGAGGGTTTGCGCTGGCGCAAGGTATTAGTAAATCTGGCCCCTGGTGAATTATAGGTAGCATTTTAAATGCACAAATGTCTGTCTTGGTTTCATATGACATCACACACTTACAGAAACGCCCACCTGGAGGCCAAAACAAGGCTTTCCTCCATTGCCCACCAGTCATTTATATCATAATATCATACAAATGCAGTAAGACAGTAATATTAAAAGACAAAATTTAATATAGGCTACACCTTAATGATGATGCATACAATGTACAGGCGAGCAGATGAACCCAGAATAAGAATGCAACATACCGTTTCTCCTTAAAATTGCCAATGACTAGTTAGATATAAGGGTATTGTCAGATTGAGAAGGTTACAGGTTTTAATGTTGCTCGCCCCCAATTCTATGTGTTTTGTATGATTACACATGAAATTTAAATCAAAAAGAGCTTAGCGCTTTCCACCCAAACATTATACAATTCCACATATCTTGATCATGAATTTGAGATATTTCTCCAGATTAAAGACACCATTATAAATGCTAGCAGTGACACTGAATGTAATCATTTCATTCTATTTCACATCACAGTTAGATTCAGTCTAACCAACAGCAGGGCTTGTTAAGGGTTTCTTGGTTTGAGTGGTAGTGTTGTAGCACTGCATCATAGCACTGTCTCAACTACAAAAGGATTACATAAAAACAACATATATATATATATATATATATATATATATATATATATATATATATATATATATATATATATATATATATATATATATATATATATATATATATATATATATATATATATATATATATATATTATATATATATTATATATATGAACATATACACTTATTGAACTTGATCCTGGAATGATAGTAAGTCAGAATCGTGATTGTTTTATGAGGGAGAAATTCTATCATCCCAGTGCATCAGGATCAAGTTAAAATTGTGTAAAATTTTAAGAGCTTAAGAGCAAAATAGCTGATTAGCAATAAAGGCCTCTGAATTGTTTGCTTATTGATCTCATACTCATTGACTGAAATAAAAATAACACTTGGGCATTAAGTTGGCAAACATGCAGCAAATACTGTACTTGTGGGCCTTTTGAGTTGAGTATGATTAAAAATTTAGAGACACCACCTTCATAATGAATTGTACAGGCCACAGAAGCTGTAGCCATTGATCAATAACAGCATTTCATGCTTTGCCAGCAGCCTTGTTCTTTAAGGTGTTTTGCATCTGTTCAGTCAATTTTTGTATCAAGGTATAAGTTACTTCAGCCTTGATGTACTTTTCATTGTTTTTCGAGATGGGCCTCTCTGAATTGGCATTATTTATCTGCTCCCCGAAGCAATTAGCTGTAAGGTACGAAGCGGTGGTCAGCATGACTCTTTGTATTCACTGACTGCATATTTTCCCCTGAACCCTTGCTTGAGATGTTTCATGGCAGAAAATAGGGCATAGGTTGCTCTATTTAATAGACATGCTTGTCCAATTAAATTGAAGAAACATCTCAAATTTGTCAATCTGTCTTTGTTTCTTATATATTCTTTCGTGCCAACATACAAATGTATCAACATATTCTGAGGGTCACAGAGAACGGAGAAAAACAATGCCAAATACAAATAATTAAATATCATTAACTATGTAATCACGCATAGTTAGGATAGCAAACAAATAGGCTTATCAACTTTTCAAAGAAATGAAAATATGTCTTTGCTAATGTCAAAGGCATGTGTATAATAAAACCACACAGTAGGGCAAAATAGTTGTCTGGCTATCACCAGACCAAGCTCAATCTTTTAAGACTGAAAATTGGTCTGGGGAGTCTGCCCTGTATTTTCTACTGCACAAGAGGCGTGATCAACGGGCATCGTTCAAATGACTGTACGCAATTGGATAGTCCTTCAACCAATCAGACCACAAGAGACGTGATCAACGGGCATAATTCAAATGACTCTGTACGCAATTGGATAGTCCTTCTACCAATCAGACCAACGATCCATCGCTTCTCTATCCGTCATCGTGTTAAACACGCCAATAGCGTGCCAGGTGTATATACCGGTTTGTGATTGGTTCCCACAAATTTGTAACAGAAGCAGGATAAAAAGATATACGGCAGATCGGGCTGGGTTTACCCAGTCTAGCAAAATAGAAAAATAGATATCTTACTTGCAAAACTAAATCAACCAGATTACATTACATTAAAAAAGAGATATTTAAATATTTGAGTGTCATAGCACAATTAAAAAAAAAACGTTTGTTTTCCACATTTGAAATATTGTTTTACAAACTGTGTAAAAAAAAAAAAAAAAACTTTTTTACATTTGTATTACATTAAAAAGACTACAGTATATACCACAGGAAAATATGCACAGATTTGCGCCTGGGTAGCATTTCCTTACTAAAACCGGAATATATACCAACAAATACACACACACACACACATTCCATGTTTAATGGGAATTTTCCATAGACATTATGATTTTTATACTGTACAAATTGTATATTCATCACAGAAAACATTCTGCATTTTTAGATTTTCACTAAAACATCACAAAACATTTCAGGATTTCAGATATTGTCATCTTTGTGTGGAAATGTTGTCCCCATGTCCCCATAATGTAGGGTTTACCTGAATCACACACACGCACGCACGCACGCACGCACGCACGCACGCACACACACACACACACACACACACACACACATACTGATCACCTTTAAGCAAATTAGCTGCATCATATCATTTTCTACTGTGCTCACAGCCTCTCAGTTTGAATTTGTGTTTTATCAAATTAGATTTCAGCGCCACAACGCAGCGGCTGAGAGATCATAATAGCTATATTGTAGTGAAATCATATTGTAGTGAAAGTCACTTAACCAGACTGCAGAAAAATGATGGGTTTGAATTTGCATACTTCCCTTTTACTCTTGTGTGCCATCCTGAAATTAGCATGGGTAATGTGGAACTATGCATTAGCATAGCATGTGTAATGGCATATTAGTGTTAGATTAAATTTCAAAAGATAAAAAAAAAACTGAGATGCAAATAAAAGAGGGGCAAACGTGATAAATAAACCACCATAAAGTAGATCTTTATGCAGCCTGCCACAGATTACTGCTGCATGGACATTAGCATTATTTGCAGTGAGGCACATGCACAGACCACAAGTGGTGCTTAAGCACCTTCCCTTTTGGCCTCTGACTAGATGAGTGCCCTTTTTGCAAGACTATTGACACTATTAAAGCATCTCAATACAGCCAGCCTAACTTAGGCAATAGCCTTCCATTAAGTTTAACAAGGAAGATGGTCTGGAGTTGATGTAAAATAGCAGGATTGCAAAATGTAATATACATTTTATACAGTTCAATAGACAATGAGCTGATTATATGACTGACCCTTTTTAGACACAAGGTTGTCAGTTTTGACTATTTAGTTTTTTTTACCCTCTATTTTGCCATCGAAAATAGTTCAAAACAAAGCAGAATAGTTGCATCTCCCATCAACACACAGGTGTTTCGTTCTTGAATGATTCACTGTTTCAGTCAATGAGTCAATGATTCAATGACCCATTCACAGGCTGCGTCCGAAAACTGGAAAAGGCTGCCTTCGGAGGACACATTTCAAGGTAGGAAGGCATCAAGGCACATCCGAATCCAGTGTTAGCTTCACTTCCTGCCTCCTGAGAGACCTTCATCTGATCAAAGTGGTTCTTGGCTCGCAATCATAGGGGAACCTTTTTAAGTGCTGTATAGCACCAATCTTGGTGCTTCAGTGGTTCTTCAGCATTCTTCACCGGTTCTTCATCGGTTCTTTGACTAAGGTGCTATATAGAACAGCTACCATATAGAACATGTTAAGATATGGTGCTATATAGCACCAAAAGTGGTTCCCCTATGATTACGACCAAGAACCACTTTTAGTGCCATATAGCACCTTTTGTTTATAGAGTGTAGATGTATCCTTTGCTGCCTTTGATACCCCACAATCCTCTGCGTTCTATTTGGTGACAGTTGAGCTAGGAAAAGAAAGATGACATCTGAAAGCTGCGGCTGCTGTTCAGTGCATTTTTGACCAACATTTTCCACTTCTGATGTCATTAGCAAGAAATTAATAAAAACATTATATGCTTAATTACCTCCAAAGCTCGCTCTATTTTTGCTGTAGATCATTAAACTGTTACGCTGCCTCAGAAGTCTTATACTGCCTGATAAGGCAGAGAGGCAACAAGTCAGCAGCCTAGGTGTTTGGATGTCATTGGACACTTGCTTCTTTCATGAATTAATCAGCTGGTTTAAACAAATCAATTGAATGATTATGATTCACTTATTAGGTATTGCCTCCACTTAATGGTAGTATTGTAAAAAAAAAAAAAATCCTAACATTTCATATTTCAACATGTTATGTTTAGAACAAACTGCTGATGTATATACAGTTCTATAAATATTTGTTACACCCTCAGAAGGGTTATAAAAGAGTACAAACTGATAGTCACAGTATATCCTTTTATTTCTGTCATTATGAAGAAGTTTCAATGCCATTACACCTCACAGGGCATGCAATTTCCCCGTATCCATTAACAAAAGACCTCTAAGGGATCTGTGGCACTTCAACATGCATTGCCTTGATCATGGCTGCTCTGGAGTACTTTTGAAGTGTAGAGATTGCTGATGAGACCATATTCCAATGTCCCATCATTCTCTGCTACAGCAATTTCTCACTTTTACAGAAATGTACATGGAATGTAATTTACCCCATACCCATAAAAGGGAAGACAGTGGGAGCAACAATCTATGGGAGATGATGCAAGAAGAAATGACTAAATTGACTAAAAGTTTATCTTCGGTTGTTGTTGTTTGAGGGTTAATGTCTTGTGCTCTCACTACGTGGTTCCCTAATCCTGTAGAATCAATACCGATATTTGACATTTTACATCACTTTAGTTGCTCACACAGGGTCCGGAATTGATAGGTAAATCGAGAACATTTACTGTCCATAAATATTTCCTACCCACCAATTAACTATATTCTGGATTAATTACAAAAGATATTTAACGTTATGTGTAACTTCAATATAATACAACTTAGAGTATAAGCCTTCCACTGTAGAAAATGAAAAGATGTTGTTTTCCTTATTCGAATGCCACCCCTTGGCCTCTGACAATCTGTGCTCTATCTGGGCTAAGGATCTTAACATGGAGATAAAGACTGAGACTTGGCAGCCTGTTCTGAAACACCTTCACACATCATCTGCCAGCACTAAAAGTAAATTAACCCATATTTACCCTGGCATTATACATTATTAAACTAGAAAAAAAAAAGAAACACACCCTTTGTAGTTCCAATATCAATTTTTTTTGAAAATGTAATTATTGCATCTGGATGTTGTCTCCCTGAATGAATCCCCGCAAGGCACCACCATATCTTCATGTATGTAGCACACAGTTTTTACTGCAAACATCCCAAGTGTTTAGGTTTTTTTCTTTTTTGGTCTTATGTTTTTGTGTCTCCCCTGCTATCTTAATCTTACTTTGTTTTGTAAATGTCTACATTGTGATGTACAGTTAATTTGTATTATATTGCACATTGTGTTCAACCTGTTATTCAGGTAGGGGACTGTGTGATGTCGTTTGGCATTTTTTGTGAATATTTTATAAATAAATCATAAAAATAAGATGTTTACTTGACAATCGTGAATGTCACTTAAACCAGCAACGGTCTACCAGTCTTTCAACCTTGTATTATGTCAGTTTCTAACAAAGTTACTTGCCAAGTTGTCAAAGCAAACTTTTACTCATGTTTGACACTTATCAAGTGTTAATTTTGGACCATGTGCATATAATGATGAGTAACATTATGTTACATCCTAAAAGAGAAGTGCTTGTTATCCATCAAATTTTCAGAGTCAATTTATCACCACCGCTCTCTAAGGTTAAAATTCCATATATAAGGTTTAATTAGACTCTATAGCTGCAAGGCCTAAAATATAAACATAAAAATCAGTCAGTTTAAAGTTTGCTTTCATGCTTTAAACTTAAGACACAGTGCATATTCTTCCTTAAATGCATTGTGTTACGTATCCTCCACTTTTAAAAAGCAGAGTTAGCAAGAAAGAAACATATTTCATGAATACATTTTATGAATAAAATAGGTTTTATTTTTGTTTATGAAATGGGCCCCTAAACCAGTGAACTATGAAATTCAATTTACAGACCTTATTAAATTTGTTCCCCTTTATTTAATCTTCAGGCCATTGACCTTCAGAGAGTGTTTAGCCTGCCTGCAGTTTTGAGGGCACTATGACATGAGTTCCTGTTTTGGTGTTGACTGAATTTGTTTCAAGGAGTCAAAACACAGACTTTTCTTTCTCTTTCTTTTTAATAAACTCCATTCACATTATTTGAACAACGGGACAAACAATCCATCCAGTGAATGTTCATCTATCACAAAATGGATTTCTTTAATATTACACACCAGAGGGTCGTTTTAGAAGATATGCTGATTTAATTTTCTTCCAGTCTCAGGTATTGTAAATAAATTTGCATGCAAGAAGAATGTACCAATACCAATGAATTCATCAAGTTCGCAGTTGATGCCATAGTTCAGCAAGAGGTTACCACATCAGGGGGCTCATGATGTTCCTAGTCCTACTTTCCATCTCTAACATATCCGTAAGTGCGTAAGTGATCAAGTAATGACATTAGAAACGCGTGCTGCTGTGAAACAGAACGAACAAACATATTAATCCAGTGTTTCCCAAGCTTTTTGTGTCGTGTATCCCCATAGCTCCATCTGTACAACTCAAGTTCCTTTGATGAAGACTAGAGGGTCTTTGTCAACACTAACCCAGAAATGTGTACACTGATTATTTATATACTAGGCATAATCATCAACAATGATTCCCTTTAAACACAAGAAAGATTACATTTTTATGCAGATATGTGAGTATATAAATAAATGTTGGGATGTTATTTCCATCAAGAGGTGCATTTGTTTTTGGTCAAGATCTTGTATTGGCAATGCAAGAGTCGAGCACTCTGTAAAGTCTCCTCCAGCACATTCCAAAGACTTTCAATGAACCAAGTGGACCAAGCGGCAACCTCCCCCAGTTTCTCTTGAAGCCAATACGGAAGTGACTTAAACTGCAATTCATCGACTGGTCACTAGGGACAGGCTCCAAAAGGGAGCAGAATCTCATTGAACATGTTTACAGCCTGGTACAAATTGTGGTTTTGGTCTATACAGCTAATTTTGCCCTTCATGACAACTGTGAGGGGGTGAATTTTATTATAACTCATTCGTTTACATTATATAAAGCCTTTAAGTTCTGCATAATTAAGGGCGTGGCCACTTTGAGTGACAGGTGGATTGTCGTTTGTCTGCTGTCTGTTAGTCATCACATCACTTCAACTCCAGCCACGTCCCGCCTCTTTGTCCATTTTCTATTATCCGGGAGGGATGCGCTGACAAGATGGCAACGGCTGACTTTGAGGCTTCAAAACTGCTCTTCAGAACCCAATGGGTGACGTCATGAACACTACGTCAACTTTATTTATATAGCGCTTTTTACAATGCAGATTGTTACAAAGCAGCTTCACAGTGTTAAATACACTCTAAAAAAAAAGGTTATTTAAGGCACCAAAAATGGTTCTTGGCTCGTAATCATAGGGGAACCTTTTTAAGTGCTATATAGCACCAATTTTGGTGCTTCAGTGGTTCTTCAGCGGTTCTTCAGAGGTTCTTCACCTGTTCTTTGACTAAGGTGCTATATAGCACCGCTAACTAAGGTGCTATATAGCACCGCTACCATATACAGAACATGTTAAGATATGGTGCTATATAGCACCAAAAGTGGTTCCCCTATGATTACGACGAAGAACCATTTTTGGTGCCATATAGAACCTTTTTTTTTAGAGTGTAGGAAAATAATGCAACAGAATTTTATTCGGCCGTACAGCCGCTCTGGAGAAAACGGTGATGTCATCTAGCTCATTTCTATTATCATACAGTAAAAATGTGGGCATTAGATCAGTAATTTAGTTTATATGGTTAATTTAGTTTACTAATTAGTTTTATTTGGTTATTTAGTTGAAAATTTTAGTGTCCCCAACTGAGCAAGCCAAACCAAAGGCGACCAAAACCCCATCAGGTGACCTACTGGAGAAAAATAAACCTTGGGAGAAACCAGGCTCAGTCGGGGTGCCAGTTCTCCTCTGGCCAATTAACAAACAGCGTATTATTATTATTATTATTATTATTCTGGCTGCTTTACAGGTCAGAGGTCATAATAGATCAGATGATCGATTGATCGATTCATATTAGATTTATCGGTCATGTTAGATCGGAATATTCAAAAGATCGGAGACAACACACCAGAGACGGGTTTATTGAGGATGACGTATTGATTAAACAATTATTAATTAGCGATATTCGAAAGATTGGAGACATCCATATTTTTTTACAGAGCTTGATGAATCATCGTCATCCTGCAATATTGCCATAATGTGTCGTCCTACATGTTTGTTTAAGAAATGAAAAGCTACACACTCCATTAATTGACCTATCAGTAAGCCCCGCCCCTTTAGTTACTGTCAGACAAACAAAAATATTTGACAATGACAGCTGTCAAATGTGAAAACCTTGTCCGAAGATGCTTTTGAACAAAGAAGGACCACCTCTCGTCGAGGAGCATTTAAGTGGGGCTTAAATATGCCATGGAGGGATATACATTTAAAAAAATATATATATTTATAGTGGGTAACAAGATTAATTTGGAAGCGAGGGTTTACAGATCACAATGCAAGCGGGAGAGACCTCATGGTCACCACGATCGCAGATGACAACATCCAGGATCAACACTGTTCATGTAGCTAGCAGGGTAAGATTCAATTAATTTACATTTAACCAGTTTAATGCGGAGAGGAACTGAAATGTAGCTATATTTAGGTTTGTACGTTAGCATATACTCACCATGGAATACATGGAATCAGTGTTACAGCACAGGCACATCATTTTACCATTTCCGTAGCATAAACACCATCAAACCGATGAGAGCTTCGGATCTTCCAATGTTTTTCTATGGCGCTGAAACCTAAAGATTTCCGAGTTACGGCCCTCGTGCAACTGATACTCAACTGCCATTGGCTCATCTGCGTTCGAGGGGAGGGGCTTACTGATAGGTCAGTTAGGGTTAGAAGAACTGTTGCCAAGCATGTAACGTTTTACACACACTTTTATTAGACATTTTACAAAATAGGAACTGCATGCATTACAGCCTTAATAATAAGAATCAATAAATTAATTTAAATCATAAAACAATGTCCACCCTACTTTTTTTACTGCAGGTCATAATTTCTTTTCCATAAGTTTAACAAATCAAAACTGAAATCTCTCCAAGTACCCCCTGGATTCTGTGTAAGTACCCCTTTGGGTACACGTGCCTGGTTGAGAATCACTTGATGTGGCGAGCAGTGAGGCCGAGGGACCGTGAGGGCGGGACGAGGCGGCGCTCATCAGGGAGGATGAGCGCCAGCTGCGCGCCGCAGCGATCTCGGCTCTCGCGTAGGAGTGAGGGACTATAAAGGAGGAGCGACGACAGTGAGGGACGAGAGAGGACCAGGCCTGGATTTTGTGTTGTGTTTTATTTATGTTTTGTTATGTGTCCGCTGCAGTCGTCCGTGAGGGGCTGCAGATTTTTATTTTCATTTTGTGTTTGTTTGTGTATAGGCAGCAGTCGTCCGCGAGGGGCTGTCGCCGACATTTTATTTTGTGTTTGTTTAATTAAAACTTTGTTTGAACGTCCGCCGGTTCCCGCCTCCTTCTTCCCACACGAAGCTTTACTACACTGGACTAATCAGATTTTCAATTATAGGGCAGAATATGGAAAAATATGCCTCCATTTCTTCCTTTCTTTTTCTCTATATTTGGGTGATTTTTTCCTGCAGTTGGAGACGGAAGCATCACCATTCTTCCTGTGAACAGCAGGGAGGATGCGATCAGAAAAAAGGTTCCTTTCTCTGAAACACATATTCTCATTTGTGACGGTAACGTCTGAGAAAAATGTCAAGTGCTCAAGACACGTTGCCTGCAAGAACTTTATTGGGATTTTTTTCACTCCAAGCGGTGACATCAAAACGCATAGAAAATGTAACACATCATGTCAACACTTAAGCAGGAACAGCTTTTGGTGACAGTTCCTTGCCCAAATCAGTGAGTAAAGACACAAACACACGCACACGTGTATGTGTGTGAGAGAGGGAAGTAAGAGAAAATAAGTACTGACAATCAAATGTAACTGCATATGAATGCAAGTCTCTGGTAGCTGTGATGACACACAGTGTCTTTTGGTGGATAGCATAAACACCTTTATGAGTTGATACTGAATTTATGGTGTTTGTGTCACCCTCTTTGAGCTAGACTATCCACGCCAATCGTACTTGAGACTGAGACTGTGCAGGAAGTTCACAGAACATTTTAGTATTCACCACATGTCTCTGGATAGGTTGAGGTATTGGATTTATACTAGAAGGATATACCAGCAGAATAGTCAAATTCCCGAGCAAGCTTAGAACTCAAAAATAAAAAGGCTCATTTTATTTTTTTATAGGTTCCTCGAACAACTGAATATTCTTTAACAAGCAAAACTCCTCTGGAGACGGTTGTGTTTCAGTTTGCTTATGTTCCTGAAATTTCCAGTGGAAAAAAAGCATCCAAGCTTGTGGTTTGTTTCTCTTTATTTCTGTATTCTATACTCTTTCTCCGGTTGAAAAAATACATATTTCCTGTGCTATACTTCCTAAGACAGTGTTCCTTTGTTTTCTAAACAATCCTATTGTGTAAGTGCGGGCATAGACCTTGAGTGATGTTGAATGTTTTATGAGTTTACAACATTCACATCCACTGACTGGGAAAGGAAGGGCTTTAGGAACCGGCATGATAAAGTGTTGAAAGACAGAGAATAAAACAAAAGAAACGTATAATAGACAGTTACGCATTTAGTTTAGCAGCATGCCCTCGTATCTTTGAATAAAGTAATGTGTCGAAAGCTTCTAGCTTATGTAAAATCACTGGCACACTGGTGAGTTTGTTTACTTTGTCCTTGGCTCTGGTGTCACAGTTATGTGTGCTTGTGCAAAAACCGTTTCTAGAGTTGCCTGCCAGCTTTGTGAAATAGGGACTTGTGTTTGGTTCCCATTCTGGTTTACCAGCCAGCCATGATGGTCTAAAGGCATTGGTGGAAAGAAAACAGGGCTGTTGTCCTGAATAAGCAAATTCACAGCATTGTCACTGTCAGATCGATTCCACAGTGGCTGTCAGGCTTCTAGGGATGACTCAAAAAGTTGAAGAAAAGAATGATGCTTCATCACTTTTTAATGCCTTCTCGGGTGCTAGTTCTCTGGCTTGAACTGTGATCTTAAAGGCATAGTTCACTCAAAAATGAAACGTTCTGCCATCCTTTTCTGATGTCGTTCCAAAGCCACATGACTTTCTTTCTTCTGTGGAACACAAAAGGAGAATTTTGAAGAACGTAATGATTGTTTTGTTCCATGCAGTACAATGAATAGGAATTGCTGCTTTCAAGCTCCAAAAAGGACACAGATCACCATAAAAGAGTCAAAAAGTGGCCCATACTACTCATACAATCTATTCCAAGTCTTCTAAAGCCATATGATAGCTTTGAGGGAGGAACATAGCTAAATGTATGTTGTTATTCACCAGTCCCTCATCAGTGAGTGCCTCGAAAACCAGAAGAGTCAAGATTCGGGAATAAAACATTCAACCTCAACACGATCGCACTCCCAACTCGTCACATACTGACGCTTGGTCAAAACCCCTTGGCGCACAGGGTACCCCTTTCGTGTCGTTGTTCGATGTGTAGGGCACTCCATTGATTTCAATGAGAAACCTTTGCCGCCATTCACAGATTCACATTCACACGTGTTGGGCATGGGGATGTTTTTGTCATGATGAAATTATTTATAGGGTTATAAATTTGCCATTATGACATGTTGGGGTGTGATTCTCAATTGAATCAGCCAGCATAATTTTATTTACACATTTTATTTTTTATTTACACTACAGTCTAAAAAAGATGCTTCTTTAAAGGTTCTTTATACACGTAATGTCAGTGTTGGAGTGAAGGGTTCTTTATTTATGTTTTTCCAAACTGTTAAAACTAGCTCATTACTGATTATCTGGAGCTTAGCTATACAACCACACAGACTGTCAACATACTCTCAACAGGTAAATGATGTCTTTCTTAAAATGTCTATAAATTATAACTTTAAAAATTGGAACTGGTTTCATGTCTTTTTCTCAATCATGACTTTTAGTGTAACAGAACATGTAAGTGTAAGCAGCTCTGTTCAGTCACACTCATCTTCTCTTCTCCACAAAGTAATTAACAGATATATTGAATTTATGATCCATATTGTTAGATACTGTTAATTTTTGCTCATTTTGGCCTTCACAGACAATTGTTTTTACATAATCTAATGTACAGACAGACTGTAACTCTAAACTCAATTGTGTATTTCAGATGCTGTTATGTACCATAACCTCATCATCTGCAGAAAGAAACTACCACTCAGAATACAGACATAATAAAGGACGTAAAGACATCATAGAGGATTGTGAAGATATTTCACTGGAACTTGGTCTTCATTACATCTATATCATGTACAGTGTCAATTATTATTTATTAATGCATTCAGCTATCAACTGTTGTTAGAGCACTGTCATTTTTGCTACAGTTTGCCATGTCAATAAAAAAATAAAAGTTCCAAATTTACACAACATGCTGGGGTTTATTTAATTTAATTGTTTTATGTGAAACCCAGAGGCAACAATATATTATACGACCAGGCAGATAGAAGACAAAAAACAATATTAATAAATAATATATAAAATACTATTAATAACACTGACATTAATACTATGAAGATATATCAATATTAATACAAATAAACTATTATTAAAAAGGTTATATAACACCATTAAAGCTACACTGTGTGATATTTTCTAGCGGTGAAAGGGTATATGACCATTTAGTAAATATTAGTTTATTTTCCTCCCAATTCCGATTTAGTTTTAACTCCTACGGTGGCCGATTTAGTCCAAGATTAACATGGCTTCCAGTTCGATCCAGCAATCGCCCTCTTCACATTCGCCATCGAGTTGTAACACGTGTGTCCGGGTGAAAAATACGGATAGCTCACTCAACACAACTGGAGTTGATGCAAACACGGAGGCGATTGACATCAAACAGCCCGCACTTTATTCCCCGCGGAACCCCCCACAAGAGTCCGGCACAAACTCCACTTCCGTCCAGCATTACCCAACAAAACAAAAATAAATGAATGTTAGCAACAGAAGACAGAAAATAATCCGCACACATGGGAGCTCGAGGCGCAGTGCACACACACACACACACACACACACACACACACACACACACACACACACACACACACACACACACACACACACACACACACACACACACACACAGAACGCAGGCGCTCCAACCGGGGCGAACGCTCTTAAAGGGGCCACACTATTTTCCTACTCGTAAACAGAGTCTAAATAATAAACTAAATTAACCATATAAACCAAATTACTGATCTAATTAGGGTTCTAAAGCCCACACTGTCACCGTATGGAAATTGAAATGAACTGATGACATCAAATGGCTATACAGCTTAATAAAATTATGCTGCATAATTTTCCTGTTTAACACTGTAAAGCTGCTTTGAAACAATCTACATTGTTAAAAGCGCTATATAAATAAAGTTGACTTGACTTGACTTGACAGAGTGTTAAAACGCGAAAGGCGAAGCTTGAATTTACGGGTATGTCCCTCTTTGGCTAATGTACTTTCAAGATGGAGGGGCAACATGGCGACCCCCATTCGAACCCCTTACCCGTATGTATTTTCAATGGCATATTATAAACTTACGAGAATACTTTATTACTTGAAAGAAGTAAATATACATTAATGAGCACACAGAACTAAGTGTTTTTAGCTAAGAATAAACTAAAAAAGGTACACAGTGTAGCTTTAAGGTCCTATATAACACTTTCAAAGCATTGTTTTTATGGAACCTTAAAAGGGTTTTACAAGCCATAGAACCCTAATTCGGTACTGTTTAGAACCATTTTAGACACGTAACCCAACCCCACCCCTAAACCAACCCATTTGTGTATTATATAACATAAAACACAGGATATAACAGGTAGATGCGACTACCTCACAATTTATTTAAAAAGTACAAATATTCCATAGCCTGATGTCATCCTACTCAATTGACTAAGCCCCGCACTCCTTAGTTACTGTTGCTACGCCTGACAAGCTTTCATGCCTGGCACGTCTATTAAAGTATGTATGCACCGATGTCAGACATTCCCAAGGAGATAACTAGTAATTATTGGCGAACAGGTGAAATATCTGAGAGAGCAAGACAAAAGGGACTGCAGTGTGCATTCAAGGGATATATCCACAACACAATATGCAACCGCTTAGAGTACATTTGATCAAAATTGAAGCTAAAGCCTATAGGTCCCAGTGCAAGCAGCAGCCGCCTCATAGGCTGACCATTCAAACGGGAAACACACAAACTGAGGAACAGCTATGTTTATGCACAGCAGGGTGAGTGAAATGAGAAAATAATCTAATAATTATAAATCAAACAGCTTATCCATAAGTCTTGTGGAATAAACACAAGACATTAGCTTGACCATTTTGCAATGATAACATTCTCCCGCTTATTCTCCCACACTGCTTGATCCACAACAATCTGATGGGGTTTTGATCTTTTGCACTGTAAAATCGTTTTCCCCAGTAAGAATCCTCTGTGAAGTTACACTGAATTATTTCACGTAAGTTAGTCACAAACACTAACACGCAAGTGTTTTCGATGCTGTAGCATGGATCGATAGATATTGCTATAATTTTGCACTACGGTAGGAAAATCTGACAAGGACAAATCGATAGAACACAGTCATTTATCCACTTGGGTTTTAGGTTTGGGGAAGGGAAAAAATTCCACCCCCTGTCCAAACTTTTAGGATACCGGGTATCAGATTTGCACAATCTATACGCACAACGCTTCGGTATGTTTCTCTCACTCGAAAGCTTGACAGACCTTCCACGTCTAGTTATGGTTGCTAAGCCACGATTGGCCTGTTGCGGTTTTCGGGCGTGGCTTAGCATAGGGTCAATTCTGGTCAGAATATGTGTCTGATACTGCGCCATTGGGCTGTGATTATGTGATGTGTTTCAACCAAACCAGGAAAGAAAATGCCTCTGCACTCAATTGGATAGACCTACAACCATTCAGAGAAATGGAGCGAGGCATAGTTGTCAACAGAACTCAACTGCACACACGCTGGAAGAAGTAGAAGAGGAAGATGAGTGTAAACGATCTTTGCCGGTGTTGTAAAATTAATTTAAGGATACACTGAGTACTTACCAACACGATCATCATTTCTGAGAGAAATAGTAAAGGTGAATGCATATACGAACAAGTTCTCCATTTAGGATTAGAAAGAAATCAACCTAAGTGCTCTTTGGTGACATGCATGATTACGTTTCTGTTGAGCATCTGTCCATCATTTCATAAAGCCCGCCCTGACAATTTGATTGGTCCGAACAGCTCAAATGTTGAGGGCGGGGCTAAGTTCGGCTGGCATCCAGGCTAAATATTCCATGTTTCAGAGGCCAAACGACTGATTTGTGTGAATAAAAGTCCCAAAAGCGATTTGGCTTTGATTGTTTAATGGCATTGGTTCTTGTGTGTTAGTGTTCATTTCGTCAGACGAGACGAGACTAAATATGTTCGTCAACTACCTTTTTTTCCATGACAAAGACAAGACGATGACAAGACTGCACCAATGTCCAAAAACGCTGACTAAGACTAAATTAACATAAATTATTGTTGACGAAAAAGGACGAGACTAAAATGTTTTGCATAAAATAAAAACTAAGATAAAATCTCTCTTCATTTTCGTCTACAATCGTCTCTACTTTTTCATCATGAGATATTCAGCTGTTCAAAATATTCCGAAAGAGTTTGCGCTGTTGCTCGAGTAGGCTACAGGTCTCTCTCATACTCCTCCTGTTGCTGCAAGCCTGTCATCTCGTGGCGGCGCGCGTGGTCACGTGGTTCCCAGAGAGCTCAATACTTCTAGCGCTGTGTCAATACATTTGAATGGCTTAAGCCGCGTAAGTTATAGCCAGGGGCGGACTTAACCAAAAGGTAGGCGACTGCCTGGGGCCCCTGAAAGCCAAGGGCCCACTAAAATGCTTTTTATATGCGAGTTCAGCGCGGACCCACAAGTGGTTGCTGTGGTGTTCATTACCACGACAACCGCCTGCGCCTGCGCATCCACGTTGAACGTGCTTCTTGTAAAAAGTTAGACATGGTTTTTGGTTAATAAAATTGTATATAACCATCCAGAAAAAAATTTAAACAGAAAAAAAAGGAATCTGGAATTTTTTAAAATGGAATTTGGAAAAAAAATAAAACAGATTTCATAGGGCCATACAAATGAAAATATCATGCATCTGAAGTCATAATTAATTACGGAGCAATAGTGCATATGATATATTTATCGTTTTAATATCATGCATCTGAAGTCATAATTAATTACGGAGCAACAGTGCATATTATATATTTATCGTTTTAAATGGCGTTCACTCAAGGACCTGAGTAGATGACACATTACTTTCCACACAGGTACACACATTTTTGGTTGAAAATTCTGATGCGTGTAATAATTTCTTACAGTTTGATAATAGAAAAAATATTTTAAAGTTTAGAATTAGACAGCCTTGTATTGTGTAAACAATGCAGTGAAAATTACCACAAATGACCACCTAGTGTCTAACCTACTCTAATAGGTGCTATAACTCGTTTACACATGAACAAGGGATCTACAACATGACGAAAGCAATTATTTATAACATGTACAATGTTATAAAATAAAATAAAAATTGTCCACAACTATGGGACAAGGTCAGCAATCATCACAACATAGGGCCCCATTCCTGTATTTTGCTTGGGGCCCCCAAATCACTAAATCCGCCCCTGGTTATAGCTTCACTATACAGGTGTTTGCAGCAATTTTTGGTGTGCATTGATTATTACGTCAGCCACATTTACAGTATCATTTTATTATGGAGAGTGGTGGAGATGCAACATTATTAACATTAATGTTAATGTTTTTCTTGTATTTAGCCATCAGGTATTCCTTACTAATTAAGTCACACTTATACTCATTGATGGTCAAATGTGACCATACACCTTAACTATTTTTAAAATAAATGTTCTATATTTTAGTTCAATAATATGTTTTGAATATTTTGAGGAGATCTTTTGGTACTAAATAGCTACTATTTGTGCAATACTTATGGTCCATTAATGACCACTTAAAACATTCTAATATTTGTATTATTTATATTACAATTAGTGAATTAGTTAAGGTTAAAATAGAGGATTCCAATGCAAAGAGGCAAATTAGAGCCATTTTGTGGCTGGAAAAATAAAAATTTTCACTTGTAATGCCATTACCCACTGGGTGCTAGCATGGCTCTTTAATAAATATACATCTAGTTGCTATTATTGTAATTGTCTAGTATTGCAGATCATAACTGCTTACTTATTTGTGAAATTTTGAAATGTTAATAATAGTGAATAGTAAAGAATGCAAGCAAATTTAATATAATCCCCAAAAAGTTTAAAATAGTGCTAAAAGGCAAACTTATTTTTCCTTATATGTACAGTAGGCTATATACATATGAATTCATACTGAATCAAGATCGAAATCAATATTTGTGCCCGTCGTCTTATAAGCTAATGCTGATTTTAGGCATCTACGCTGTAAATCAACCAGTTAGCTATGGTGTTGTGACACATACGTTATGCAGGTTATATATATTTTTATTTTAGCCTATGTAACTTATTTTGCCACACAATATATTGAGTTTTCCTTTGATAAAACTAGACTAAAATGACGAGACTTGTAGTCGACTAAAACTTGACTAAGATACCTTGAGTTTTCCTTTGACTAAAACTAGACTAAAATGACGAGACTTTTAGTTGACTAAAACTTGACTAAGATACCTTGAGTTGTCTTTTGACTAAATCTAGACTAAAATGACGAGACTTTTAGTCGACTAAAACTTGACTAAGATACCTTGAGTTGTCTTTTGACTAAAACTAGACTAAAATGACAACCCGTTCTCACTCCCAAAGCGTCGAAAAACGAAGCATGGTCAAGTGCTTTCCGCGTCACAATAAAGACGCTAAAGGCACCCCTAGGCGTCACTATATCGACGCGCTGAGTGCTCCATTCATTTCAATGAGAAACCTTCGGCGTCAGACACAGACGCGTTGGGCATGGGAACGTTATCGTCATGCTGATCATATATTGGGTTATGATTTTGCCATGATGACATGTTGGACTGTGATTCTCAATTCAATCAGCCAGCAACATTTTATTTACGCTATCTAGACACGTTTTAACATGTAACCCAACCCTATTCCATCCCTAAACCTACCCATTTGTGTGGTATAAAACGCAGATATAACAGGCAGAGTCGACTGCATGCACAATTTATTACAAAAATACAAATATTCCGAGGCAAAGCGAATGATTTGCGTGAAGGAAATCCCCAAAAGCGATCAGCGTCTCCATCCGCAGAAGATCACGAACACAAACAATTTCAAATATTGCCGCCCGTTACGTCAGTTTTCATAGTGAAATTTCATTGGCTCTCGTATGTCTCGTGACCAATTGCGTCATTACATCAGCTTTGATTGTAAAATTTAATTGGTTCTCGTGTGTCTTGTGACCGAATGCGTCATGCTAAAGAGGCGTGTGTATTATTTGAATGAGATATGAATGAGTGCGTTAACGGCGGGATCATCATCTCAGCGATTAAAACATTAAGATCAACTCTGTTCTTTACATGAAGACATCGTGTGACTTCAGAAGACTTGGAATGCAACATGAGTTAATACTTTTATACTGTTGTTGGTAAGTTTTTGCAATAAATACCTGTGACTGTACTTGTATTTGCCTGTTGTGTGTTTTATATTGTTTAGGAGTGGTTAGGTTTAGGGTAGGAGTTAGGTTAGCTGCTCCAAAATATAAAAGTAACCTTTAAATATGAATAAAATATTAATAAAATCATGTATGCTTTTACAAATGCAAAGAATAAAATGCGTCTTGATCTGACGCATTGGGTAAACAACTGAAATCAATGGAGCACCCAGCGCGTCAAAATAGTGACGCCTAGGGGTGACTTTAGCGTCTTCGTTGCAACGCGGAAGGCACTTGGCCACGCTTCGTTTTTCGACGCCCTGGGAGTGAGAACGGGTTGAAAATGATGAGACTTTTAGTCGACTAAAACCTGACTAACAAAAAAAGAAATGTGAATGATTAAATATGACTAAAACTAACAAGGATATTTGGCACAAGACTAAGACTAAGACTAAATTAAAAATAGGTGACAAAATTAACACTGTTGTGTGTCATGACTGTTCGCGTCATGCTAAAGAGTCGGGTGTACTTTTTGAATGAGATCATGCAGCGGGATCATTTTCAGCGATAAAATCACAAGATCCTCTCTGTTCTTCTCAAAAATAAATAGCATGACTTGGAATGCAATTTATTTGTGTTCCACTTTCATATTAGGTCCCGTTTACACTAGTGCATTTTCATTTTAAATTGCATAACTGTTACTACTGTCGTCTATATACACTACTCCTGCATTTTACAAATGCAAAGAATTAAACGTGTCTTGATCTGGCGCATAGAGAGTGACAACGTGGATATGTTCAAAGGCTCATTGAACATATCCAACACAAAAGAATGATTCATTCTGACTTTACATAAAGACTTGAAATATTGCTCACAAGTTGCATCGGCTGTTTTTACTTACATTATATTGGCAACAGTGACCAAGATGATCATCAAACATTCTTTTTTTGTGTGTTCCAGTAGTTTTTGAATGGCATGAGGGTGAGTAAATAATGACAGAATACTCATTTTGGATGAACTATTCCTTTATCTCAAATCAGACAGATTTCAAAACTGTGCCAGTGTGCTTGTCAAGGTAACCACTAATTAAAAACTCTCAGATTGTCATATCCACTCAAAGCTTGTCAAATCAACACTTCATAATGAAAACAGAGATGTCATAAAACCACAAAGAACTCTTCCCAAGCTAAAGCAAACTGCTGTCGTGTCAAGAGATCTCCAAATTTGTTTGAATATGGCAGGCCAATGATCTCCTAACTAAAGGGAATAATTAACCAGCATGTACAAATTACATTCTATGAGCAGCAAAGTAAAACTCAATATTCAACATGCCAGATCAGCGCTCGACCAAAAGTAAGGCAACCTTTTGTACACTGCTATCTTTCTCTATACTTTGGTTTGATCTCTTTTTTTGCAGTTTTCATCCCTTTTTTTTCTTTTCTTGGACCCTGTCCATTTATCTGACCACATTTCCAGAGACATGTCAGATGGATATCGACAGACAGCCCAATCTAGTGGCAAGTGCAGATATTGTGCTCCACACATCCTGCTCATTCAATTCTGGGAAATTGGTCTCTTTGAAAAAAGCCTGTCATTATTTTGTCACGCCTTGTCCCAAGTGACATTTACAGCAAATAAGTCTACCAGCCAAACGGCACACAAAAAAAGATTTCTGAGAAGTCATGGCAGTTATGTTGTTCCTCTTTTGTTTCGAAAAGGGAAAAATTATTAGCGGACATTTCTAATCTCAATCATGCATACTGTACAAAACAGAGAGGTCATAATTCCCACTTGCTTCTTTGTTTTATGTTATGGCTCCATTTAGGTTTGAATCGTATCTCAGATACAGAGTTAGTTATTTTCAAACTTCCTTATCGTTGTCATTGTCTTAAATCAAAACTCATGAGACCGAGTAGTTTGACAGGAAGGTTATTGGCCTGTCTGGTTGGACTCATGCGCTGACTATATCTACCCAGAATGATCGCACAGTTAGTCTCCTCTGTGTGCGAATGGTTGGACGCTCTAATTCTGTTTGTCCTCTAAATCAATCTGTTTGCTTTGATTCTTTATTAGATTTATGTTCAAATAATATCTGGAGAAAGCTGTTAGATTCCCACACATCTCAATGGCACTTGCACAGCTGGTGCATCTCATCAATGGAATTACTTTACCAAAATATTCGTTAACTAAAGTTTTTGTTTTCTATTTCACCAAAGACGATGAAAACTAGATAAAAAAAAATGTGCATTATGATGAAAAATATATTTTAATATTTTATTAAACATTTATTGTCAAAAGAATGACAATTCTTTGCTTTTTTAAAAGCAGACATGATTTTATGAATATTTATAGGCTACTTTTATATTTTGGAGCAACTAACCCAACTACTACCCTGAGCCTACCCACTTCTAAACAATATAAAACACGTAACAGGCAAATAAAGTACAATCACAGATATTTATCGCAATAACTGACCAAAAACAGTATAAAAGTCTTCTGAAGTCATTTGAATATCTTCATGTAAAGAGTTGATCGTTGAAATGATGGTCCCGCTGCTCGTGAATGTAACGCACACACTCAGTCAGTTATATCTCATTCAAATGACTCTTAAGCGTGACACAATCGGTCACGAGACACACAAGAGCCGATGACATTTTACAATCAAAGCTGACGTAATGACGCAATTGGTCATGAGACATACGAGAGCCAATGCAATTTCACTATGCAATCTGACATAATGGTTCTTTGGGTGGCAATTTTTGAATGTGTGCATGTTCTTTGGCAGATGGAGATGCTGAACACTTTTGGGGATTTTCTTCACACAAATCAATTGTTTGGCCTTGCAACTATTTGTACTTTTTGAATAAATTGTGCATGCAGTCGTATCTGCCTGTTATAATACACAAATGGGTAGGTTTAGGGATGGGACATGGTTGGGTTACATGTTCAAACGTGTCTAAATAGCGTTGGTTTTCTCATTGAAATCAATGGAGCACCCTGTGTGCCGAAAAATGACGCCTAGGGGTACCTTTAGTCGCCATTGTGACGCGGAAGGCACTTGACCATGCTTCAGATTTTGAAACAAAACAGTGACTAAAGCTTTGCTGCACACAAATATTTAAGCCTAAATGTATTTGGCAATGGTTTATGTATTTTCACATAAAATGTCCACATTCTTTTGATTTACACCGTTTAATTTTATTGTTTTCACAATGAACAGATTTATGCTGGGTCTAAGAAATTTTTATTTAGATTTGTTTATGATAAACTATGCCATGACTTTTTTTTTTTTTTGAGTGCATAAATCTTACCGGTTTCTTAGCTGTTTCATTTATGTATGACTGACAAATATGCATCACATTAGGCTGAAAACCAAATGGATGGCAATTTTATATGCAATTCACATACATAAATCTTAAATGTAGGCTTTTTTGTTGTTGTTGTTGTTGAGTGTAGCAGGTTCATTAATTCACACAAATGCATCCTATGAGAATTAAACAAATGCTACAGTATATAACACGTCACACTGCTGTCACTGCTTAAAATGTCACGTCGGCCACCCCAATGTGGTGGTGTCAATATTAGTTTGCTAATGCTAGTGCCATTGTCCCCTTCTAAATCCTTCAAGGCAACCATGATAAAGTCTATTACCCTTTTTCATCATTTAAAGTCATCCTAATCCAGATAAACAAGAGCATGTCATGCCACAGGGACTCACTATCCAGATGCCTGTCACATAAATCAAAAGCTGGTCTTTAATGAACATGCTGGAAAAATCTTATAAAGGAGATGCAGAGGAAATAAAAGGCGGCTGAGCTCCCTAAAACCACAGAGTGTGCTTTCATTGTTGTTACGGCATTCACAGGTGCTAAACAGTAAAGAGTAAACAATAATGATTCTGATAATAAGTTTACAGACACAAAGAGGCCCCAAGTGGTGCCGTTTCAGCAGTTATTACATTTCAGTGATGTAATTTATTTCCTTTGGCTCTCTTTCATTTCTAAATAGATTTAGTACATTTCCTTAAAATTTGCATGGTTTAGATGGTACAGTAAAATCTGCAGTATCACACAGTAATCAGATTCAGACCTTGACAACAGACAGGGATAACTGCATCCCCCGGCATTTTTTTAAAGAGCGTTCATCCTCAAGTTGCTCTTCTTTTGCTGCAATTGTTGAAAACAAGTCAGTAAAAATAGTTCAAGGAGCCATTGCCGTGGTACTCAGAGGTTCCTTTCATCTTTCATCTTCTGAAACTCTCCATCAGCAAAACATCCGCTCAATCTGTCTTCACTCAGAAATGAGGCCCTGAAATACATTAACCATTGGATGGAACAATTGCCCACAACCGTGCAATTATAATATAACGGCACTCCTTTTAAACCTAGCTGAACTCTCTAGTGGAGCATATGAATGAGTGAACGAACCCCAACACTTCCGCTTGATATTTAGAGGAGAGTGAAAAGGTGAAATTAAAAGGAGATGGGATCGGAAAATGGCTTGGAATTCAACATAAAAAAAACTATGAAAAATAAAAGCATTTTGAAACCTTGCAACCCATTTTATCTACATATTATGATGTGTATCGTAGTAAATCAGGACATATTTACAAGTAGAAATGTAGGGCAGGACACACATTTCATCCATCACGGATTGGATCGTGACTCCTGTGCTGTCATACGATATTTTTAAGATTCTATTTTGGAGATTCTTTCTAACAAATGTTAAAATCAACATTTTCCTATAATTTTAATTATGCACAATTCTTCATTATTTAATACACAATGTGTATACACGCCTTTTAAAAAGTTTGGGGTCAGTATTTTTCTTTTATTCCGCAAAGTGCATTAAAGGGGTGATGAATTGAGAAATCAACTTTCCCTTGAGCTTTTGATATATAAAAGGTCATGGTAATATACGAATATCCTGTAAGTTTCAGAGCTGAAAACGTCCTTGTTAGTCAAAGAAAAGCTTTTATTGACACCAGGCCCAGCAAAAGATCAATCTCAGAATCTGCCACACCTTGACGTCATTGTGTGGGAAACACCACCTCAACAGAAGAACAACAACGGCTGATTCTGTAGCCCCGCCCACCGTCTCGTGCCACTAACATAACACAAGCCTACATAGAGCTAAACCGCATTAAATTTCTAAACATCGCATAAGCTTCATTCGGATTCCAATATTATGAATGCATGGATGAACTTTAGTTTTAATGAATATCCAGCTCACGTGGGGAAGACTTTGCGTTTGTTCCTTCATTTCTGATCATGGATTCGTTTGTAAACAAGAGACTGGATTTGCAGACAGGATGAGATTACATGAACGAATGAAGCAACACACTAATATGAGTAAAACATGTTTTTTATATGTGAAAGTATTGCATTCGTTACAGATCGTTTGATATCTATTGATTATGTGTACGTGTCTAACTTAACATACCTTAGCACGCTGTCACAGGCTGGAGAATCCTTTATTTGTGCTTCTTGATGTGCGTTGTTCACTCTCTTGACTTGATATCTGAAGGAAAAATACAAATCGCAGAAGTTTTGATCATGCAGTCTGCAACGTACTTGGGGCGTGCACACGCGCATGTGTGTGAAGCACGGTTCGTGCTTATATCCACCGATTGGGCGGGCCAAGTAATACAAAAATAACATTCCAATCAATCACGGGTGGATGAGAGATGAATCGTTGTGTTTGAGCCCTGTGTGACGAATTGTTCTGGTTGCCGTTTTCCCACATGCTTCAAAACAATCCCTCACGGTGTACTCACAGGGAGCCGAAGCTCATTAAATATGCAAATATTATCCAATCTTATCCGTGGGCGTTTACTTCCAAGTCTTCAGTGCGGAATGGCCATAAAATCTGAGCATGGAGGAGAGAGCATCAAAACAGGGTAGAAAGTAGTTTATTACTTATTCATTATGTTTTTGAATGTAAAAACCACACAAACGTCATAAGTTGACCTCAGACAACAGTACATAAAAAAAGCAAGTTCATGACACCTTTAAAATGATCATATGTCACGTAAAGACTTTTACATTCTTACAAAAGTTTTCTATTTAAAGGTCCCATGGCATGGCATTTTTCTATTATTTTATGATGTTTCCTAAGGTGTACTTATATTGGTAGTATCATTTTTACATTAAAAAAATGTCATAATTTAGAAATAAAAGGCATTTTTTCTATACTGTTATTACACCTCTGGCTGAATGCCCTGTTTCAAGAGGCATGTCTGCTGTGAGACTTCAGTGAAGACGCCCACTGTTGTTATTGGCTGACATCTTTGCATTTTAAATGAGTGTTAGATTATGTTGCGAAGGGGGAGTGGTTTAGCGAGGCACTGCACGCACGCACAGCATGCATGAGAGAGAGAGAATGACAGGGCACTCATGAACCACGGAGAGCTGGAGGAAGTTTTATTGTACTGAGTTGTTGAGAGCGCTGTGCTGTTAGCACAAGCTTATTTTGTTTGTATCTGAGAGTTCTGAATAAACAGTCCCAGTCACGCCGACTCTGTCTTCTTCCACCTTATTCTACGAACTTTGTAACACATGTAATGTATCATCACAGCTGTCGAGATGAACACATTTTTTTTATGATCTATTCCGATCACATGATAGGCTGCAGTGATGAGCATTGAGTACACAGACAGTCTGTTGGTCGTGTGAATGCAGTGATCTCGTCATTGCAACGCATTTTCTCTCACAAACTGATTTCACGACAACAGCAAACATGACATCGACAGGAATACAGTAAGAGCTTTGTGCAGCATAACAGTGTCATTCATTATAAAGGCAGTTTGGGCAAGTGTGCAGATATACTCACAAAGTGTGATTGACAGCTCCGAACATTATAAAGAGTGTTTTTTGATCGCTCTCTGTAGTTTAATCACTTAAAGCTACACTGTGTAATTTTTTTAGTTTATTCTTAGCTAAAAACACTTAGTTCTTTCAAAAATATAAGTGCTCATTAATGTATATTTACTTATTTCAAGTTATAAAGTATTCTCGTAAGTTTATAATATGCCATTGAAAATACATACGGGTAAGGGGTTCGAATGGGGGTCGCCATGTTGCCCCTCCATCTTGAAAGTACATTATCCAAAGAGGGACATACCCGTAAATTCAAGCTTCGCCTTTCGCGTTTTAACACTCGATGGCACCGTGTCTGGATTGAACTGAAACCATGTTAATCTTGGACTAAAACGGCCACCGTAGGAGTTAAAACGAAATCGGAATTGGGAGGAACAGAACCTAATATTTACTGGATGGTCATATACCTTTTCACCGCTAGATGGGGGAAAATATCACACAGTGTAGCTTTAAGAGAGACACTACAGGTGAATAGGGATTTTTTTTTTTAATTACAAGATATCACTGTGAAACTTCTCCAGTTTATTACTGGCATACACATAAGAAAAAAATGTATTACAAGTTTTGTGTAAATTAATGTTTAAATATGCAAATGAGGCCTTATATACTTAAATATACGCTCATTTGCATATTTTTCCAAAAACAAAAGCTGGAAATTGGAAAGGACCATGTTTAAAATTCTTGGTTCTATTTGTTGACATGTTAGATGAGAGGGCTTTTACAGAGGGAATTCTGGATATCTTATTTTGTGCTTTAGTAAATTAGAGAATACTGACAATAGCCTTAAAATATAAAGTTAAAGGACCTATAACTCAGGATAGGAATGATATATCAAAAAATCCCTCTGTAAAAGCCTTCAGAATATAGTTTAGTATAAGACTGCAAAAGTGAGTGCTTGTAGGTGCTACTGAAGTGGATATATCTGACTCTGAGTGTGAGAAAAAACTCATTTTGAAAAAACGGCCTTTAAAGTTTTATATTGTATAACTGCCTACATTTCTATAAAACCCCCAACCTACAAACAAAATATATATTCAGTTCATTAATATCAGTAGTGTATAATATTTAATAGCAATAGTTATTAGAGAACTACCTTAAGAGAACTTCCTTAACAAACACATACAGCAACAAACAACAGTCACAAAAACTACAGACGAACTGTCCCTGTTTGTTGTATGTCCATCTATAACTATTTGAATCTAATTCTGACGGGGTTTCGCCGTCTAATCTGTTGTTGTTTACTTTCTTTTTACTAGCTCTTGCTACTTGGTCTTTTCTGTGAACGTTTATGAGCTCATTTCGGCGTTGTCTGCTCTTTCTCTCAGGTGGAGAATACACAAGCAAGCGGTAACACGTAGTGAGAAATTCACGTCGACAAATTAGATGTGGTTTTCGGCTGGTCAGTTCTGTAAAGGAAATGGCTATATTTGGATTAGACAGCGCTGTGTGTGAGACTGAGAGCTTTATAATGATACCAAGCATGACATGTTTTTGTGAATGGAGACGGCACAAGAGATCGCGCTAGAATAACTTTTGATGATTTCGGGTAGAAATCTAAAGGCGCACGGTGACAAAATATAATTAAATAACCACCTTAAAGGGTTAGTTCACCCAAAAATGAAAATTATGTCATTAATTACTCACCCTCATGTCGTTCGACACCCGTAAGACATTCGTTCATCTTCGGAACACAAATGAAGATATTTTTGTTGAAAGCTGATGCTCAGAAAGGCTTCAGACAGGCCTCCATAGGGATTCAGTGCATTTACACTCACAAGACCCATAAAAGGCACTAAAAACGTTGTTACAATGTCCATCTCACTACAGTGGCTCTACAATAACTTTACGAAGCGACGACAATAGTTTTTGAGCAGAAAAAAAATCAAAATAACGACTTTATTCCACAAGTTCTGTCTTCCTCTGCCGTGAACTCACGAAGCACCACGACGCATGCGCGAGAATAGGACGTAGCGCCGGCGTTCGGGAATCCATGAAATACACACTTTAGTCCCATTTTGAGCTCTACGCCGAGACCTAAAGCACGATCAATGTAGAATTCAACAGCTTAGATACGGCGCGTCTTCCTCTGCTCGTTGTAAACAAATCTCCTCGCTTCTGGGTCACGTGTCCGAACGCCGGTTCTGCGTGATATTCTCGCGCATGCGTCGTGGTGCTTCGTGAGTTCACGGCAGAGGAAGACAGAACTTGTAGAATAAAGTCGTTATTTTGATTTTTTTTTTCGCTCAAAAACTATTATCGTCGCTTCATAACATTATTGTAGAGTCACTGTAGTGAGATGGACTTTGTAACGACGTTTTTAGTGCCTTTTATGGGTCTTGTGAGTGTAAATGTACCTATGGAGGCCTGTCTGAAGCCTTTCTCAGCCATCGGCTTTCAACAAAAATATCTTCATTTGTGTTCCAAAGATGAACGAATGTCTTACGGGTGCCGAACGACATGAGGGTGAGTAATAAATGACATAATTTTCATTTTTGGGTGAACTAACCCTTTAATGTTGCAATGTTGACTTTTTTTATTTTGACATGAAAGCTTACATGTTAACGGAGAAAACTGGCCCAAAATCTCAAAATTGACCACTGCATGAAAAAACGATGTTTTCACCTGCCGTGTCTCGCCTTATGAATTTGTTTCATGCTACTAATAGAAACAACGTTTTAGTCACTGGCTTGACTCACTGATGCATTACGCTTAGGGCATCAAGACGGCGATCATTAAACGATTTAGAAAGAAAGTCTGAGTTAACTTGAATGATTAGCTACACATCAGAAATCACTGATCACAGATTAGATTAGATTCAACTTTATTGTCATTACACAAGTACAAGTACAAGGCAACGAAATGCAGTTTTGGTCTAACCAGAAATGCAATAGCAGCAAGTGCAGGATATACAATGGTTGCGTAAGTGCATGACATGGAAATGTACTGAATATATATATATATATATATAGAGAGATGGTTATTACTATAAACAGAACTGAATTTACAGGTGAATATGTACAGTGAATAAATATACAGATGGCTATTACTATAAACAGAATTTACAGGTGAATATTGTCACGGAACGAGGAATAAACAGAAGGCAGGCAGATATACAGGATCCAAATGCAGGGGAGAATTTAATCAACTAAACAATCAAAAATCAGGAGCAAAATAACACTGAACAAACACAAAGTAAACACGGGAACAGAGAACAGCGAGTACCTGCATAACAGCCAATATTTAAACATTAAACAACGACGGCCAGAGAAACAGAGAAAACAGTGGCCTTAAATACACACAGGGGAGACTAGCTAAATGAGATAACAAGGGGAGTGGTGAGTGGGAACACCTGGGAAAACTAATCAACAAGAAAAACTACAAAGAACTACAAAACTCCACAGGAACAGGACACAGAAAAAAAACACAGAACCTAGTCACAAAAAAACTTCAACATAAAAGTCCCAAAAGTGCAAAAACACAGAACATAAGACAAATATGTACTATGAATATAATATACAGATGGCTATTACTATAAACAGAATTTACAGGTGAATATGTACTAGGAATATAATATACAGATGGCTATTACTATAAACAGGATTTACAGGTGAATATGTACTAGGAATATAATATACAGATGGCAAATTACAGAATTTTAAAGGTAGGTGTACAATAATATGTTAGGCTAATATGAGGAATATAGCAGTGGATTAAGGTAGTGCAATAAATTATGGACAGAGCTATCCGAAAAAAAGTGTAAAAGTACAGTGGAAAGTAGTTGCATATTATAGTTAGTAGTACGGTGCAAAATGCAAATGTAAACAGTGGTACTATAAATACAGTCGGCAGTGCAAATGAGCATAATCCAGTTAAGATATGGCAGTGCAAAATGCATAAGTAAACAGTTGTTACTGTAAAAAACAGTCGGTAGTGCAAATAACAAAGTGAAGGCAGATGTGAGGTAGGAGAGTTAGCAGTTTGTGAGGGAGTGGATCAACGGGGGTTCGAGTTCAGTAAAGAGACAGCTCTGGGGAAAAAACTGTTCTTTAGTCTACTGGTCCTGGTCCGGAGGATCCTGAAACGCCTGCCGGAGGGCAGGAGAGAAAACAGTCTATGGGCTGGGTGAGAGGAGTCCTTGAGGATGCTGCGAGCTCGATACAGACAGCATTTCCTCTGGATGTGCTCGATGGCAGGTGGAGTCCCTGTGATGCGCTGGGCAGTTTTCACCACCCGCTGCAGTGCCTTGCGCTCCGCAACAGAGCAGCTCCCATACCATACTGCGACACAGTTGGTCAGGATGCTTTCGATTGCGCAGCGGTAGAAGTTCACCAGGATAGCCGAGGAGAGCTGATTCTTCCTCAGTGTCCTCAGGAAGAAGAGGCGCTGGTGAGCCTTCTTGACCAGGCTGGAGGTGTTGGTCGTCCACGACATGTCAGCCGAGATGTGGATCCCCAGGAACTTGAAACTGGAGACACACTCAACAGCCATTCCATTGATGTGGATGGTGTCGTGTGTGCCTCTTGACTCTTTCCTGAAGTCCACGATGAGCTCCTTCGTTTTGGTGGTGTTGAGGAGCAGGTTATTATCAGCGCACCATGTGGCCAGGTGCTGGATCTCCTCCCTGTAGGCAGTCTCATCGTTGTTGCTGATGAGACCAATCACTGTAGTGTCGTCTGCAAACTTGACGATGGAATTAGATCCATACACGGGCTTGCAGTCGGAGGTGAAGAGGGAGTAGAGAAACAGACTTAGCACACAGCCCTGTGGTACGCCAGTGTTGAGTGTGATGGACGTGGAGCAGGTGGATCCTGATCGAACATTCTGTGGTCTGTCAGTTAGGAAGTCCAAAATTCAGTTACACATTGAAGTGTTGATGCCCAGGTCTCCAAGTTTGGCTATTAACTTGGTTGGAATGACAGTGTTGAATGCTGAGCTGAAGTCAACAAACAGCATGCGTGCATAAGTGTTCTTATTGTCCAGATGGGTGAGCACAGAGTGCAGTGCCATGGAAACTGCATCCTCTGTGCTCCTATTGCTGCGATAGGCAAACTGGTGTGAGTCCAATGTGGATGGTAGGGAGTCTTTTAGGTGTTCCAGGACCAGCTGCTCAAAGCACTTCATAATGATGGGTGTGAGTGCTACAGGGTGGTAGTCATTAGGGCACCTCGGGCGCGTGTTTCACAATGGAAGTGCGTTTAAAGCATGTTGGAACAGCTGCTTGGGCAAGAGACAGGTTGAAAATGTCTGTAAAAACCCCAGCGAGCTGCTCCGCACATGCCCTGAGAACACGACCAGGGATGTTGCCTGGTCCAGCAGCCTTGTGTGCACTGATCCGGCTCAGTGCCTTGCAGACATCTGTGGAGGAGAGTGTGATTGGTGGGTGGTCAGCTGAGGGTTTGAGCTTGGTGGCAGTTTCTCTGTTGTCTCTTTCAAAACGAGCATAGAAGTAATTTAGCTCGTTCAGGAAGTTGACATCAGTGGCTGCGGGGGTGGAGTGGGTGGGTTTGTAATCACTGATGGCCTGAATGCCCTGCCACATGCGACGAGGGTCAGAGTTGGAAAAGTGTCCCTCTATCTTTAGCTTGTAGCAGTGCTTGGCCTTTTTGATGCCCCTCTTCAGATTTGCTCTGGATGTGCTGTAGGCTTGTGCATCACCTGATCTGAAGGCAGTATTGCGTGACTTCAGCAGGAGTCGCACTTCCCTGTTCATCCAAGGCTTCTGATTTGGGTATGTGGTGATCTGTTTCTGGGTTGTAACACTGTCGATGGTGGTATTGATATGATCCAATACAGAGGAGGTGTATGAGTCAATGTCCGTGTGAGCGCCACTGGTGGCTTGAGAAGCAAACATACTCCAGTCTGTGTTTAGAAACCTTTCCTGGAGTGTGGAATCTGCCCCCGCAGGCCACACCTTGATGGTCGTCACTGATGGCTTCACACTGTTGATGAGGGGTGCATATTTGGGTGATAGAAACAAAGAGAGGTGGTCTGATTGTCCCAGGTGGGGGAGGGGTGTTGCAACGTAAGCTCCAGCCATGTTTGTGTAAACATGGTCTAAGGTTTTGTTTCCTCTGGTGTGGCAGGAAACATGCTGGTGAAACTTGGGTAGCACTGACTTTAAGTTTGAGTGATTAAAGTCACCTGCAACAATAAACGCTGCTTCCGGGTGATCAGTCTGTTATTTACTGATGGCTGCGTGAAGTTCTTTCATAGCAAGCTTAGCATCAGCATCCGGAGGAATATAGGCTGCAGTAATAATGGTGGAAGTGAACTCCCGCGGTAGATAAAACGGTCTACATTTAACCATGAGAAACTCCAGGTTAGCTGAACAATGACTCCCAACAATGGCAGAGTTTGTGCACCAAGCTTTGTTAATGTAAATGCACAATCCACCCCCTCTGCTCTTCCCGGAGCCATCTAATGTTCTATCAGGCATTAATGAACACTGTTACTCACTGTTTGTCGCGGTGCTGTCGAATCCATATCGTAAAGTCTGTTTGTAAAGCCTGTGCTGACATAAACTGAATCCATTTTCTCCGAATGCTCTGGGAGGGCAAAGCAGAGGAAGGGGAGGTAACCTTTCCTGGTATGATGTCATAACAGGAAAATTCAAGATCAGCTCGTCTGAGCTGTAATTTTCTCAAAGGCAGAGAAAGACAGCCAGAACTCGGTTTACACCCATCAAAATGTCTAGCCACTTGGGGACCATATACAGGCTAGGGGAACTCATATTAATGTTAAAAAACCTCATAAAATGAAATGTTCATGCCATGGAACCTTAAAAATAAATGCTTTTTGATTTGACTTTCTATTCATCAAAGAATCCTGAAAAAATGTATCATGCTTTCTACAAAAATATTCAGCAGCACAACTTTTTTGAATATTGATAGTAATAATACATATCTTGCAGCAAATCAGAGTATGATGCTGAACATTCAGCTTTGACATCGCTGGAATAAATTAGATTTGAACAAAAACATTTACTTTAAACAGAAATTATTTCACATTTTTAATCATAAAGTGCTGCTTTTGTATAAAATAAAATAAAAAACATTAAAAATGTATATATAGAATTTTGAATTCACTTTGAAAAAAGGTTTGGTTACGGAAGTTGAAAGGTTGCAGGTTTTTTAATTCTTCCTTTATGCTGGTCTCTTATTTCGAAAGTTTGTGTTGTCTTCAACTACTTGGATTGTTCATTTGTGTTTTGTTAAAGGGTTTAGGGGGTCTTGCAACGGCCTTTGAGGTGAATGGGAATGTTAACAAATAGCCGTCTCTAGATATTATTGACCACCTATGTCTTTTTAGTCCAATGTAACTATTGCAGTTACAGTAATTACAGCCTGTTTCAGACATGTTCGGGCACTTGTCGTGAAAATTATTTATGGATCATGTTGTAAATAAAGCTACTCTCAGATGCACAAGACCTGCATTACAATCACAAAGAAATGTTGCTAACTGCTGTATTTCATAGCGGACCTGCACGAGTCGACTGTGCTAAATGTCAAGCATCCATCAAGTTCACCGGTATTCAGATTCCACGTACGGGAGTGAAGTTGATTAATGATGCATCTAGAAAAGATCTGCTCAGATTTGACTGAGAGAAGGCATCCCAGATAGATTCTGGGGGAATCAAATATCAACAGGAAACAGCAATATACTTACAAGCGCGAAGGTTGAGTGTCAGAGAAATTGTATACAGCTTCCTGACGGAGTTCATTTTTCTCCTCTCCATGTCCTTTTATAGTATTTAGTGAAGATGCTGCAAAACAAATTAGACCCGTGGCCTCTCGTGACCTGCCACTGCATCGCTTTAAAGATTGATATGTATCGATGGAGTATGGATATCAAGACAGCAGCTGTCTCGAGTTACCCTCAGTTTGAGTGACTTGACTTGAATGCCTGCCCAGACAAAATCTATACTGAATATTTTCTAACACGGTTTATGCCACCGCAAATATAAAACAAAAACGGAATAATATCACACTCTTCAATGCAATAACACCTTCTCACTTTAAAAAAACAACCAGACAGTGGCATGTTTCCAGCTATAGTCCTTGTTCTTCTGTATGTATGAAGCCATAGCAGGTGTGCAGAGCACTTTAGTCGATCCATACATAAACTAGCTGAATGCTGACTTTTATGAACACTTTATGGAGTATTAAGTAAAAGTACGACAGACAGTGTTCGATTCACAGCTGTGATTGTAGAGGGGTATAAAGACAGCACTCTTAAAGACATAGTGCAGCAGGAAGGTAATAAAAACTTACTTCATTTCCACCATCCGCGGCTGTCAGAAAAGCAACACCTGAGACTGCAACAAATCAACAGTGCCTTTTAAATGAGAAACTCAACTCCAAAGGACAGTTCTCAGTCTATTACGGCTAATATGATCCACTTAGCTTACAGTCCATTTGCGAAGCATTTGCTTTGTCACCATTTCAGGCCCTATAAATCACACTGATACACCGTTAAAATTCAAACCCTTTTAACATTTACAAAACCGTGTCACTAACCACCAAGCAAATCTTGAAAAAGACCTGAAGAGACACTTTGTAGGCAAATTAAACCAGCAAAGAGACACATTTAGGTTGTGTACACACTTGGCTGTGTCTGTTTTATACATTATAATCCTATGGAGTAAAGCGTGCTAAGTCCTGAGCATTTTATTAAACGCCACTGCAGCTCAGAGCGTATTTTCAAGTTCAACTTTTCTGAAAAAATGCCCTATACGTCAAGCTTCTTTTTTGACAGCTGACCAATGACAAGCAAATTGCGAGACCTGTTGTTTCCATAACAACAAGAAAAAATGTGGAAGGTCCCGGTAGATTAGTACTTATTGTACTAATGTCGAAGCACAAGGAGTTATATGACATGAGCACAAAACTCTACCATAATATACACCATAAAGAGGCTGTGTGGGCACAGATTTGACGGATCCTGGTTGTTCAGTGTATCATGTACTACTTGCCGTTAACAAAACTGTCTGTTAAAGGGTTAGTTCACTCAAAAATTATGATTTTTTATTCAAAGATCAACAGTCTGTCATTAGTCTGTAGTCTGCCACAAAAAAAAACATTAAAATCATGAACTCAAATGTCATTGTGAAAAGAAAAAAACCCAATGATTGTTGTAAGTAACAACGCGTAAATCAGACCTTTCTGTATAGCCTAACGCTAATAAGCTTAAACGAAAATAACAAAATAATTGTGTAGTGAAGTATTTTTTGTACACAGTGCCGCGAACAATCAATCACTTCTTTACGCGTCCATCACTGTCCTCCTCAACTTGCGCTCTCTTCATCAAGGCTTAAAACAAAAAAGGGACAAAAAGGTTGTATTGTCTTTACTTTAATCGCTTATGGCTGTGGCAATCCATGGATACTTCCCCACCCACTCTTCCCGGGAGGCGTTTTTGTTTTTTAGCAGCGTGTTGGGGTTCCGGTAAGCTACACCAACCATGCCAACGGAATGAATGAAAATTAGCTTATCAATGCATATCTAAATTCGCGCCTAGCCAGTATTTTTTTTTTAACTTAGAAAAAAGATGCTGCAGCCAATGAGCAGCCGGCGGGGGCTGGTTGCAGGACGACTCATACTCCGCAGACAGTTTTTAATGTTTATCAGATAATAACTACTCAAGATTTTGCTTTAGTATAATTTTCGGGACAATTAGGGCCAGATTCGGGATTCAGGACAACAGTTTAGATTTTAGGACTGTCCCGAATTTTTTGGGACGTCTGGTCACCCTACACTGTACTCACATGAACTAATTTAAATATGTTTTTAGTATATTAATGGATATTGAGAGAGGAAATGTCATTGCTGGCTATGCAGGCCTCACTGAGCCATCGGATTTCAACTAAAATATCTTAATTTGTGTTCCGAAAATGAACAGAGATCTTACGGGTGTGGAACGGCATGAGGGTGAGGAATAAATGACATTATTTTCGGGTAGTTTTGGGTGAACTAATCCTTTAACATTAGCTAACATTAATGTTCACTCAGCAACAGCTATCCATACTGTAACCAGCTGATATCTCTGCACCACACAGTAACTCTTGGATAGGCTACTGTGGCAGCTGTTGTTATAGCAACAAAAGACGCCCTCGGCTACTATTTGGTACCAAATGCTGCCAGCCTTTTTTGTTTTTTTTTTACTAAAAAAGGCACCCTTGTCAACTTTTTCTTGTCAAATAAGATTCCAAGTGTGAACATGCCATTATATCTTTTGGAGGTCAATAGTGTGCGGTAGAGTGGCTGGATAGTTGCTGGATAACTAGTTGCAAGCTGGTTACCTAGTCGGCATGGCTTGTTTCCACAAGTGGTACAGTACAGTACAGTACAGTACAATTCAGGACGGTAAACCCTGAACCGGCTTGCTTTTCCACCAAGTGGCAACCTCCCCCAGTTTCTCTTGAGGCCAATACGGAAGTGACTTAAACTGCAATTCATTGACTGGTCACTAGGGACAGGCTCCAGAAGGGAGCAGAATCTCATTGAGCTCCATAAATGCCCAACTTTACAGCAGAAAAAAAACATGTTTACAGTCTGGTACAAATTGTGGTTTTGGTCTGTACAGCTACTTTTGCCCTTCATGACAACTGTGAGGGGGTGATTTATATATATATATATATATATATATATATATATATATATATATATATATATATATATATATATATATATATATATATATATATATATATATATATATATATATATATATATATATATATATATATATATATATACTCATTTGTTTAAATTATATTAAGCCTTAAAGTTTGGCATGGTCACTTGAGTGACAGGTGGATTGCCGTTTGTCTGCTGTCTGTTAGTCATCATGTCACCTCAGCTCCACCCACGTCCCGCCTCTTTGCCCATTTTCTGTTGTCTGGGAGTGACGTGCTGTCAAGATGGCTCCGCACACTTTCAGGATTCAAAAATGCTCTTCAGATAGCTACGGGTGACGTCACGGACACTACGTCCATATTTTTTTACAGTCTATGGTTTCCACCAGCAACAGTACCCTTACTTGATAGGCGTGGTGTATGCCGGAAAGTAACAATCAACATCATTCTTGCACAAAGAAGAAATTGACACAATAAACAACAACGGAGGACAGAAAGTAGATCTTGTTCTTGCTCCTCGGCATGTGGCAGTTTGTTACAAGACAAACAAACATTGTGTTGCAATATTGTGTTTCAGATAGCCCCACCTTTTAGGTACCAGACTACTGTGCTAGGTACCTCAAAAAAGTGGTATGGTACGGTTTGGTACTTTCGTACCATTCACAAACTCTGACAATCAAACGTAAATACCGTACTGTACTGTGCCGCTTGGTGTAAATGAGCCATAAGGGTGCATCACCATGGGTGCACTCCAGACACAAACCCTGTCAAGCCAATCCCATAGTGCACTGCAATGACCCCAGTTGTATTGTATACACTCAATGTAAATACACTTCTCAATATGAACATCTTTATTTATATTTAAACATAATACAATACATACACAGACACTCTATAGCACATACCACAATGTATACTAACTAACAACGAGCAGTGTGTTACAGTATTTATTCATCTCTAACATTAGTTAGTAGAAGTACAACTGTTCATGGCTGGTTCATGTCCATTAAACAATACTTACAAATGCAACTTTAGATTTCAATAATGCATTAGTACATACTAGAATTAAAATTAACTAAGACTAATAAATGCTTTAGAAGTATTTTTCATTGTTAGTTTATGCTAACTAATGCAGTTAACTATTATTAACAAATGGAAACTTAATGTAAAGCGTTACCATTATAAATGTACACTCACCTAAAGGATTATTAGGAACACCATACTAATACTGTGTTTGACCCCCTTTCGCCTTCAGAACTGCCTTAATTCTACGTGGCATTGATTCAACAATGTGCTGAAAGCATTCTTTAGAAATATTGACCCATATTGATAGGATAGCATCTTGCAGTTGATGGAGATTTGTGGGATGCACATCCAGGGCACAAAGCTCCCGTTCCACCACATCCCAAAGATGCTCTATTGGGTTGAGATCTGGTGACTGTGGGGGCCATTTTAGGACAGTGAACTCATTGTCATGTTTAAGAAACCAATTTGAAATGATTCGAGCTTTGTGACATGGTGCATTATCCTGCTGGAAGTAGCCATCAGAGGATGGGTACATGGTGGTCATAAAGGGATGGACATGGTCAGAAACAATGCTCAGGTAGGCCGTGGCATTTAAACGATGCCCAATTGGCACTAAGGGGCATAAAGTGTGCCAAGAAAACATCCCCCACACCATTACACCACCACCAGCCTGCACAGTGATAACCAGGCATGATGGATCCATGTTCTCATTCTGTTTACGCCAAATTCTGATTCTACCATCTGAATGTCTCAACAGAAATCGAGACTCATCAGACCAGGCAACATTTTTCCAGTCTTCAACTGTCCAATTTTGGTGAGCTCGTGCAAATTTTAGCCTCTTTTTCCTATTTGTAGTGGAGATGAGTGGTACCCGGTGGGGTCTTCTGCTGTTGTAGCCCATCCGCCTCAAAATTGTGCGTGTTGTGGCTTCACAAATGCTTTGCTGCATACCTCGGTTGTAATGAGTGGTTATTTCAGTCAAAGTTGCTCTTCTATCAGCTTGAATCAGTCGGCCCATTCTCCTCTGACCTCTAGCATCAACAAGGCATTTTCGCCCACAGGACTGCCGCATATGGAATGTTTTTCCCTTTTCACACCATTCTTTGTAAACCGTAGAAATGGTTGTGCGTGAAAATCCCAGTAACTGAGCAGATTATGAAATACTCAGACCGGCCCGTCTGGCACCAACAACCATGCCACGCTCAAAATTGCTTAAATCACCTTTCTTTCCCATTCTGACATTCAGTTTGGAGTTCAGGAGATTGTCTTGACCAGGACCACACCCCTAAATGCATTGAAGCAACTGCTATGTGATTGGTTGATTAGATAACTGCATTAATGAGAAATTGAACAGGTGTTCCTAATAATCCTTTAGGTGAGTGTATAAAAACACACATAAAAATATCAATAAACTAAATATAAACATATCAATAAACTTGATCAATCGAAATGCAATTAAGTCTTTTACTCAATTATTTGTGAGTCCTATTTATTTTACATACATATCATTATAGCAATATGCACTAACATCAATCATGCGTAATTCTGTGTTTTTGTATGGCCCACAGTACAGTTGCTGCTTATGAGTGTGTCAAATCAAATCAATCACTTGTGAGGGTCCATGTTTTTGAAGGTACCTGCCTAGACAGTAGATAGCAGACAGCAAGGAAGCTCACTAGGTTTTTTAGCCAAGCTTACAGTATGTTCCTTCTCTTGCAATATGTATGGTTATGACAACTTTTCTCTAACACCCATTTTAATTATTTGGCTTAAATTCACAAAAAGATAAAACACAATATTCCCCTTTTATATTTACAGAGCCACAAGCATTTCCAATGTTATGAGGTGAACATATTCCTCTGTAAAACAAAGTACAATTAAATCTCTCAATTAAACATGCACTAGAGACCTCTCCTCTGTTATTCACACCTTCAAACAGAGTCTACCTTTCAGGGTGTTTTCTTTTTCTTTCTTTCATGCAACTTAAACAAAAAAAAACAAAACAAAAACCCTACATTGCCTTTTTCTTGATCTACAAATGCTGGGAGGTTCAAATAAACTGCTTGGCTCTGCAGACAAGCCATTTTCCCTGATGAAGAGGAATTAAAAATAAACGTGAAATGTTTAACTCTGTCAACTCTTTCAACGTAAAAACTTAAGCTCAGTTGCTGCCTTAAAGGTATCCTATAATGCCCTTTTCACTAGATGTCATATAAGTCTCAGGTGTCCCCAGAATGTGTCTGAAGTTTTAGCAAAAAATACATCACAGAATATTTATTATGTTTTGAAAGCAGCCACACGCTGTTTTTTGTGTGTCCGCGTAAATGCAAATGAGCTGCTGTTCCCGCCCCCTTTTCAGAATAGGGTGGAGCCTTTACAGCTCATGCTAGTTTGGATAAAAAACAACAACTGAAGTGTGGAGAACCTCACACAGCAAGTAGAATTCGCAAAGATAAATACCAGCTGTTTAACCAACTTAATTTTCAAACATGTAAGTACCGCAAGTTATATTTTGTGAATGTACGCAAATCGCCTTTGGGAATGTGCTGGTTAGGACACTAGGCTATACCATGGCTAAAGTTACCATTGTCTCTGTATTCACAGAGATCAGAGTAATATCATTAGTTTTATTTTTAAGAAGTAATAAAAGTGCCCTTCTGAATTGTGAGCATTTTCAGGTTAAAAATAACTAGCTCTAGTCTCTGTGAATACAGTAACTGAGAGACAATGGTAGCTTTAGCCACACATTAGCACATTCAGAAAGTGGATTTGCAAACAAACACAATATAAAGTGCAGTTCTTACATGTTCTGGAAATGAAGTTGGATCACGAATACGGGAGTTGTGTTTGATCCATCTTTGAGAAACAACTTATCCTGCGTTTACTGACCCTTGTTTGTAAAGCAGTCCCATATACTGGTAACTGTTACACCATTGTCGCTTGTGAAAACAAAATGACGGTGTCGTGGATGGAAAAGTGTATAAGGGGTGGTAATATTATCCCCTTTCCTACATCACTAGGGGAGTGAAATCTGAGCGGCTCATTTATTCACATACTTGCAGAGAAAAGCTTACTACCAAAACAAAGTTACTGTGTTGTCCTTTTTTCACATTTTCCGGGTTGGTAGATGCACTGGGGACCCAATTAAGTCCACTTTTCATGATTTGTCCCCTTTACATTTTTTAAGTATAGGCCTAGTCATATTGACTATAATTATATTATTATATTATATTATACTGACTTAAAAAAACGAGTTGAATCTTGTATAACATAAAGTTGAGATTGCTTAAATTATTTTGATGAGTAATGTTACCATCCCCAGTAGCTACCAAATATAACCAAGTTGTTATTACTGATACATTTTTTACAGTGTAGTTTCTCATATGCTACTTTGCAGAAGATTACGAAGACAAAAAATTATTATTTTTTTAAATATTAACTAATCTCTCGCAAAGAACTAAATAAATATACTTTGTACTTTATGAGATCAGATGTTCGCTCTACATTTACAGCTACTTCTGTGTCTTTTTAGATGAAAACAGCTCAGAGACTGAAAAACACAAAAGGGGGATTTAAAAAAAACAAAAAAACAGCATAATTAGGAGCTGGATAATTAAGATTGGATCCTTAGATTTTCCTTGAGATGCTGAAAGCCTGTTTTTTTATGCACAGTGAACAAAGGAAAGTGGCATTGCAGTTTGGTCAGCTCTTTTTGCACGACTTTTAAAGTGATTTTGGAGACATTTGACAGCTGATCTGACTGACTTTACAGTCCATGGGCTGGAAGTTCACTCATCCTAACTATTCTCTACATCTCACACAATCTCTTTCTGGCAGTTCTGTTTCTCATTTTGACCATTTTAGAGCATAATGTATCTTTCTGATAACTCTTTCTACAACGTTTAAGAGACAGAAACGAACAATACTTCAAACTGTGTGGCTTATTTAGAAGAGGCGTGCTGTTACTTTTCTAAGTTATCAAACTTTTGCTGTATAGCTGTAGCTCAAACAGTAGAACATGCAATAGCAACACCAAGGTCATAATTTAAATTCTCAGGGAATGCATGCAATAACAATGTAAGTCACTAAAAGATAAAAGCCTTTGTCAAATGCATAAATGTAAATATAAATGTTTTGCCTTGTAGACAACTAAAAGGATGGAAAAATCCCACAGGCCCATATTAGAGGAGCAACCAGAATCAAACAGGAACAAGAATATCAAAGAGACGTGATCGTGGTGGATTTTGTTTGATTTTGCAACGACCTAGCATCCAAAACATACTAGCAACCACATATCGAAAGCTCCCACAACATCCTCGCAGCACATATTCTCTAAAAAACGTAAATGCATACAATAGAATGTAAAAGTATTGAAGAGCAATATCTTTCATTCACAGCACGTACATTACACAGAGTGCTTTTTTTTTTTTTGAGATCTCCTTACAAAAGGCCTCTAATCTTCTGATGAGATGCTCCACCCAGTTCCACCACCGAGAGCCACTTGCAATGGCTATGGCAACTCAAGGAAATGTAATTTTTATGAATTACACTGTTGGGAAGAGTCTTGCAAATTACATCACTGCAAGGCATAGTGTCTTTGTGATAAATATATATAAATATATATAGAAGAGAAAAAAATAAACAGTGTTCAGCAAAAACAAACATCCCCTGTAGCTACGGGTAGTGCTATGCTGTATTTGGCAGCAGTGAAAGCTTAGGAACAGCTTGTGAAGGATGCGCTCTGCACTTCCCATCGGCACCACAATCTGGCTGAGTGTGTCCCAGCGGACAACATCCGCAGCACCACAACGAAATCGGTTCACACCTATACGCTTACGTGTGCAAACTTCCCTGCTGTGTTTGACCTTAAAAAACAAACACGCACACAGACACCACACGCCTGCAGAGAAATATATCTCCATCAGAAACTGTAATTATCTTAATAAACAGAAAAAGGCCTATATTCAGAACTAGTGGATGTCAATCATGAATTTCATAAGCAAGAGCTTATGCTTAGCTTAGCTGGATTAAAAGAATGAATCTGCACTCTGCAATTCGATGCTGATATGAGTCATTTGAGTGACAGTATTGCTAAAAAACAACAACAACAACATATGCCTTTACTGACAAACAATATACTTAGGTGTTTTTCAGTTAGTGGCAAACTTCTTAAAAAGGTTTCCTGTGTTCAAATATGTATTATGTGTCCTGGAATAAAAAATCTGAGGTTACACTTTATTTCAATAGTCCACTTTCTACTCACTATAAGTACACTGTAAACCTGAATAAGTTGACAAAAAAAAAAAAAAAAAAAAAAAAAAATGGAGGCAATTGGTTACATCAATTTTTTAAGTTAACAAATGTAAAGTTTAAGTAAGCAGAACTTGCAGTTTTTTTGTACTCATACATTTTAATTGTGCTTAACTTCAAATATTTGAGTAAACTAATTCATACATTAAAATGATCAACTTGAATATTTTTGCAGTGGAAACTTGGCTTTAACTAGCTAATTCAATAAATGCTACCTTGCTAATTGGTAAATCAATGCATTGATATAATTAGCATAGCATAGCACTTGCTGAAAGAGTGTGGCAGTATAAAACATTTAGCATACTATTTATCTGTTCTCAAACTAAGCTCCACTCGTTACCATGGTAACCAACATAACGGAAACTCTCAAAACTAACATTAAACATTACTAAATCTCCACCTTCATATTAATCTTGCAAACAACAACAACAACAACAAAAACATTATATAACACTTAATTTTAGCATGTACACTCCCTTTTGAGTTGGTATCACGGCAAATCATGCTGGGAAATATAAATCCCAGCCCAGTTTCAGTTATATTTAAGTTTGTCTGAATTCAAAGAAACAAGTTAAAACTCAAAACTATAAAACAATTCAGATGTGTCAGTTTTGTGAACTCAAAAGAGAAAGAAAGTTCTAAATACTCATAAAAGTTAATTTGATTAATTTGAGCTGGCTCTACTCAAACCAATTAATTATTATGAGCATTAGGGTTTACAGTGTAACTATGCAACTGTATGTCACTAACTCATTCATTTGCAACTACAAGTCAACTAACTCTCATTCGAGAAATAGTAGACTGTTAGGGTTAATAGAGTAAGTTGACTCGCAAAGTTTTTACTTGCAAATGTAGTCAGTAGAATGTCTTCGAGGACCTACTACTCTACTGGCTAGTAGTTCACATTGAAGACTAAGATTGTATTATTTAATATAAGTTTCTGTATTATTCTTTACTAATATTCATTATCATTTGTATTGTATCATTCATTATTATTTGTATTCATTATTATTTGTATTGCATTATTATTTAGTCAGAGTGAGTCTGAGTACATGAAGTGTGAGAGACATGGAGAGGGGATAATTTTGTACACAGGAATATGTAGCATAAGTTTTCCAATTATGCACATGTGACTGAAGTTTTCTATAAGGAAGTATTGTTGTTGTTTTCCTACTGTTGGGGTAACAGCTTAGGACCCAGGACCAGTAGTGAAAAATGAAGACCAAGAGTCAGGAGTTAGATAAATTAAAGAAAAATTTACTGAAGAATAGTTTGCAGTTTCATCAGCAGAAGCCAGCTTCAAGTCTCACAAGGAGTTCGTAGGCCGCACTCCCTCTAACAGTCTCCCCGCCTCCGCCTAACATACATACAATTTCTGAACAGTTATACTGTTTTCAAGGTCCAACCACGTCATTATTGTCATGTGGAATGATTCTGATTGGCTCTAACAACATGCAATGTAAGCAACTTTCCACACGTAGACAGATAGGAGCACATATCACTAAAAATGCGTAGATGCGTAGATGCGTTGTCGCCCAGACCCAGATTTGGATTAGAATGACCTCGGAGGTCACAGAACGGCATCTCCACGTCTGGCATCATCTGGAGCAAACCCCATCTCCAATAATGATTCTGCAAAGATCATGCAACGCACATACACACAAAAGCTCCAAAGAGTAACAGTTTGTTCAAGGTTGAGAACATCTTAACTAACTATCAACAAGCCATGTCTTCAAAACATGCTGATATTACGTTTTAGTACTGAAGTGAAATTATTCTTGTAATAAGAAAGGCACATAAGAGAGGTACAGTTTCTCTGGGTCCCTAAGAAGTCACGTAGACCTGACATCCCATGACCCTAAGGTCACTTTAGGAAGACATATAGCACAACACCTGCAGAGGGGTTCTCCCGGGGTGTTGACACACACGCACGCACGCACGCACGCACGCACGCACACACACACACACACACACACACACACACACACACACACACACACCAAGGACATTTGCCTGTCAGCTCGTCTTGACACAGACATCAGAGCTGGCACCTAGAAAATGTGGATTCAAAAGCACACAGCAAATAATACTAAAATCTCCAAAATATAGAGAGGTTATAGATGAACTGATTTATCCAATGTAGAAAATAGTTATAACTTGATTATCATTGATTCTTATTTTAATATTGATCATAAAACCATTCTTGAAGGATATGTGTATAAACAAAGAGACACAGGTATCTGACCTGCCCCAATACTACCAATGCATATGACGTCACAAGTTCTCTTTAAGACATATTTTGAACAATGAACATCAAGTTTCTCTATGCATATGTTCAAGGGTATATTGTGCCGCGTGAAAGCACAAGGTATAGCGTAAACAACCTGTTTTTCTGGTAAACAATTATTTCACTGTTTAAAGGTCCCGTTCTTCGTGATCCCATTGTTCAAACTTTAGTTAGTGTGTAAAGTTGCTGTTAGAGCATAAATAATACCTGTAAAATTATAAAGCTCAAAGTTCAATGCCAAGCGAGATATTTTATTTAACAGAAGTTCCCTTTCAAAGCCTACAGCGAACGGCTGGCTTGGACTACATCCTGGTACTTCCTTCATAAATGACGTCAGTAGAACAGTAGAACAGACTAACCTCCGCCCACAAGAACACGCAAAAAAAGGGGGCGTGGTCTTGTTGCTGTCCCACGTGGAGAAGAGGACGTGTCTCGTGGAGAAAAGGAATTGTTGCGTTTGAGTGTGTTTGTCGCCATGTCGTCGAGACGCTGTTATTTTCATCCCGGAGTCAAATCACCTTTGTTTGGCTTTCCCAGGGACATTGTAGAGATCATTAAGCGCATATATCTCCCGTTAAGAGGCGTGACCTTTCCACGTGCGCTAAGCTGCTGTCGAATCACAACACAGGAACCGTGCCACGTTCGCTAAGCTGCTGTCAAATCACAACACGGGAACCGCTGGCACAATCAGAACTCATTACGTATTTCTGAAGGAGGGACTTCATAGAATAAAGGAAGTCATCAGCCGTTTTTAGGACAGTGAAAACAGCGGTGTACAGATAAGTAAATTGTGTTAAAAATACTGTTTTTTTTTACACGCGAAACATGAACACATGTTATATTGCACACTGTAAACACAATCAAAGCTTCAAAAAAATACGAAGAACGGGACCTTTAAGCAACCTAAAAATCAACTGGGTGTCCAGGAAGACAGAGAGAGAAAGAAATTGGAATGAAGACCATCCCTCAGAAAATGTTCTCTCTCTTCTGTGTCTGATATAAAATAATAAAAAAGAAATCTCTTGGCAAAATAACTGGTGTCCGGTCCTGTGAATTAAACCACAGGGGAAAAGCTTAATTGTTAAGTCTACAACATGTACTTGCAAAGTTACTTACAGTTAGAATGCATGTTGAAGGATCATCAAAATTAAATGTTAACAGATATTAAGCATGCAGTCTACTAATACTCTACTGACTAGTTGACAAACTTGCAAGGTTACTTGTAGTCAGTAGAATATCTGTTGAAGGATCACAATAAAATGTTAACAGATAAAGCACTCTACAGACTGGTGGTTGACATGTACTTGAAAAGTTATAGTTATTAGAATGTCTAAAGAATCCTACCAATTTTTTTTTTTTTTACCAAATCTGATCATGTGTATGTGACATGATTATTGATATAGTGTAATATTATATGATATTAAATATTTTTTTTCATATTTTGGAGGGAAAAAAAATATTGGATAAGCTTTGGACAATAAGTTCAATAAGTTAGCTAGCAACAAAGTTAGCAATAAACTTTGAACTTTGAACCAGTTGTTTCTAAATTTAAAGGATCAAATCTACCACCAGCTGACGCATTTTCGCCTCTATGCTATGGTACGCTATATGATTTCAATGAGGAAAACATTATTTGTGGTGTTTTTCCTGCTTAAAATAGGACACTATAACAATAGCAATAAAACATGTAATAATTTTTTTTTTTTTTTAAAGTTTGCTGCCCCAAGGCAACATTGTACCACAACGAACAAATTGAAACATGACATTTTCATGTAGAAAAAATATTTATTGAAAACATACATTTCTTTACCCAGATACCTGAACAAACACATTTATCCAGTTAATAATGTATTACAAATTTCTTATTTAATAAAAAGTAACATTTCAAATTCAGCTGTTGCTCTCAGGTAACATTGTACCATCGTGGAACACAAGTATTACCAAACTATCACATCAAGTTATCATATCAAGTTGTCATATCAAGTTGTCATATCCATCTTCATCCTCATCTCCATCTTCAATCTCACCCTCACCCTCACCCTCTCTCTGCCGGATTGTCATTATGACCTTCATCTTCCTCTTCACATGACACCTCATCCTCACCCTCATCAACTGGCAGTTGTGTTTTATACCTTTTTTAAGTGCTATAGAAAATGTGCAGATCATAATATGTGCAGTTATAGTATGCAAATTACTATTCTTATACACTCACCTAAAGGATTACTAGGAACACCATACTAATACTGTGTTTGACCCCCTTTCGCCTTCAGAACTGCCTTAATTCTACGTGGCATTGATTCAACAAGGTGCTGAAAGCATTCTTTAGAAATGTTGGCCCATATTAATAGGATAGCATCTTGCAGTTGATGGAGATTTGTGGGATGCACATCCAGGGCACGAAGCTCCCGTTCCACCACATCCCAAAGATGCTCTATTGGGTTGAGATCTGTGACTGTGGGGGCCATTTTAGTACAGTGAACTCATTGTCATGTTCAAGAAACCAATTTGAAATGATTCAAGCTTTGTGACATGGTGCATTATCCTGCTGGAAGTAGCCATCAGAGGATGGGTACATGGTGGTCATAAAGGGATGGACATGGTCAGAAACAATGCTCAGGTAGGCCGTGGCATTTAAACGATGCCCAATTGGCACTAAGGGGCCTAAAGTGTGCAAAGAAAACATCCCCCACACCATTACACCACCAGCCTGCACAGTGGTAACAAGGCATGATGGATCCATGTTCTCATTCTGTTTACGCCAAAATTCTGACTCATCAGACCAGGCAACATTTTCCCAGTCTTCAAGTGTCCAATTTTGGTGAGCTTGTGCAATTTGTAGCCTCTTTTTCCTATTTGTAGTGGAGATGAGTGGTACCCAGTGGGGTCTTCTGCTGTTGTAGCCCATCCGCCTCAAGGTTGTGCGTGTTGTGGCTTCACAAATGCTTTGCTGCATACCTCGGTTGTAACGAGTGGTTATTTCTGTCAAAGTTGCTCTTCTATCAGCTTGAATCAGTCGGCCCATTCTCCTCTGACCTCTAGCATCAACAAGGCATTTTCGCCCACAGGACTGCCGCATACTGGATGTTTTTCCCTTTTCACACCATTCTTTGTAAACCCTAGAAATGGTTGTGCATGAAAATCCCAGTAACTGAGCAGATTGTGAAATACTCAGACCGGCCCGTCTAGCACCAACAACCATGCCACGCTCAAAATTGCTTAAATCACCTTTCTTTCCCATTCTGACATTCAGTTTGGAGTTCATGAGAAAGTCTTGACCAGGACCACACCCCTAAATGCATTGAAGCAACTGCCATGTGCTTGGTTGATTAGATAATTGCATTAATGAGAAATTGAACAGGTGTTCCTAATAATCCTTTAGGTGAGTGTATGTGCATTACAAAATCATGCAAAAATGCAAATATATTTCGAGAATTCTAACTCTTTTCCTTACAAATATACTATATTTGTATACAACCTAGTGTGTTTGGCATGGCCTTATGCGATTGCTTTATGGTACAATGCTGCATTGAGGCAACACAGGTTTTTTTTTACTTTAAAACATTTGATGATATAATGTAAAGTTCTTGAAAATACTTCTTTATTTACCAGTGAAGGTGACTCATATTTTTTGTGGGTGATTAACTGGATGTAAATTTGTGAAAAATTAACTTTTCATTGAAATATGCTACCTGTGCACATGTGCTGAAACAGGACACAAAATGGACCCCTGTGGGTCATGTGACCAATTTTTTGCACTTTCATTTTTTATTAAAGATAAACTAAAATAGACTATGTTGCCTGGAGGCAACACCGTACCATAGAAGGATATATATATATATATATATATATATATATATATATAAGATAAATTGTACAATCAATTGCAAATTATTTATTTTAAAGGTGAAATGTGTAATTTATCCATCACTAGTAGCATCAAACAGAAATGCAATCACTTAGTTTGAGTGGCCAGGCACAGACTAACACTGGCCAAGCAAAGGCATGAGTTTAGGAGTGGTTTGTCTGACCAGTCACAGACTGGGGAGAGTGATTGAAAGCAGTCAAAAAAAAAACAAAAAAACAAATCAATTCTGTTTGGTAATGCTATAGCCAATAACCCAACATTTTTTACAGTGTAGTGGCACACAAATGAAATGCTTTACCTTAAAGCATCTTAGAGCTTTACCTTTAAAATCATACAAGGAGAAATAAAAGTTCCCCTAATAGAAAAATCATCTGTGTACAGTACACTGACAAACTGCCTACAAGATATGTGTCCTACAATACACCGCCGCACTTGGATCAATGTCAAGCCACTGACACGTTCAATTCTTGTTGGGGGTTTGTGTGCTTAGGCTTCGTTAGAAGACAACTAATAGGAACAGATCGCAGAGAACACACTTCCCCTCCTCTAAGTTTGTTTGAGGCAAGAACAGCTGTTCCAGGCTCGAGAGGCACTGGGATTGAATCGTAATGAACCAGTCCCGTAGTTCGTCAAACAGCGCTGTCAGACACAAAACAAAAGAAGACTTGCTACTCACTGTAACGCAAAATGTCACTGAGTCAGTGATCAAAGAAAAGGGAGGCTTTTAAAAGAGCTCAAATGGCCTATCCAAAACCTAAAAGTAATTTGAGACACTGCAAATATGGTGTTTGAACACCAATATGTCACTGCGAGGTCATTCCCTGCAGTACCTTTTTGATCTCTCTAACTTGAATGAATATGTTTGTGTTGTAATTTAAGGATGACTTTCTAGTAGAATTTCTAGTTTTTCTTTTACAGAAAGACACTCAAGACACTTTAAGCTCAAGCACTTAAATGACAAGAAAATTAACCAGATGAAAATAAAGAGCTATGTGGTGAGCAGCGAGGCTGAGGGACCGTGAGATCGGGACGAGGCTGCGGTCATTAGTGATGATGAGCGCCAGCTGCGTGCCGTCAGCCTCGTGTCTCACGGAGGAGTGACGGGAGTAGGGGAGAGTGGGGTAATGTGAGACACCCCCTGTATCTAGTCAACAGAACACATTTGTGGTCTGTTGACCATTATGTTTTCAAGCCCCTTCAATTTCCCCTTGGCCATGAAGGAGAGGACCTCATGATGCTGTGGCAAGCATGTTTTTTTTCACAAAAATATTTTTTTTGCATGTAAAAGTAAATTTTCTTGCTGTCAACTTAATCAACTGTTGTGCAAAAGCAAATTGATTCAGGTAGAAAAACTTATATCACACATGTTGATGAACTACCAACATATAAAACCATGTGATGATGCTAGCTGAAGATTATCCTGAATTGCTAGAGAGATCGTTTTTTCTAAAAATGTGGCGGTGGGGTAAAGTGAGACAAATGCTGTGGGGTAAAGTGAGACACGAGGCACAAGTTAAGTTTAGTCTTAAAGGTGCCCTAGAATGATTTGAAACAACATTTTAAATTGTTCTCTGGTATCTACATAGAGGGTATATGGCTTATTTAAGGTCAATAATTGTCCAGCTACGGTTTTACAGGTCCATTTACAACTCTAGAAATCATCCCCAGGATGAAATGGTCTGTTTTTGCCTTATTTGGAAGGATCATGAATATTAATGCAGAGTTCTGCTCTGATTGGCTGTTTCACTGCGGCTCAATGATAGCAGACACAACTTTACTGACCGTCTTGACGATGGAGAGATTAGGCATTCAACCTTATATATATCAATCAGTATATAATCATACTTCAGTTGTCAAAATATAAATAAATAAATATCAAATTACTATCGTTTCAACTTAAATGGTAGAGGTGTTGACGTTAGCTAGAAGGATCGAGTGAGCTATGTGTAAGCAACTAAACTAACATAGTATGTTACGTATCTATGGTTGCATTTACTAATTTATGACAACACTGGCATTAAATAATATTAACCTTTGTCATTAGACATACTATTTAGTTATGTAAGCCACTTGGATTATCTTATTCTTACCGTATAGCATCTTGCGTTGGATATAGACAACAACAGGAATAATATCGTTAATGTTGTCTCTCTAAGAAACTTTCGATTTAATCAGAAATGGTTTAGACAGTCAAGAAGTGGATAAAATCACTTACTGCTTGCAGGTATATGGTTGGAATTGCCCCTTTCTTCAGTGTCAGACGCTGAGCAAAGCCGGATTGATATTGTCCCAGGTTTGAAAAACTGTCCGTGATGAAATGGGCTGAGCAAACTAACAACTTTGAATTAAATTGTTGCGGTATCCGATTATAAATAAACATCAACCATGCCTGTTGACATGTTTTATTTGTGGGAAGAGTATGAAACGTCTTCACATCCCCTGCACAGCCTGGAACATAACATTTGTTTCCATGATCTGCCATTTCGCTATCCTCGCGTGATGCTTGTTTACCTGCAGAGATGATGCGGCTGCGCAGTTTCGCCAGATAGTGAACATGTGCTTGCTTATGAAAACGTTGGGGGGGCGTACATATTAATGATCCCGTGTATTGCATCACTGCTGGCGTTACGTTGAGATTTGCCTATTTTTCCGTGGTGTTTTTCACAAACGAGATTTACATGTGAAGGAGGAGGCAATGGTGTTTGAGACTCACTGTATGTGATTTACATGTACTGAACTCCTGTTATTCAACTATGGCAAGGTTCATTTGATTTTTCATTCTAGGGCACCTTTAAATATATTTTTATGTAATGTTACATTACATATGTTTTAATTTTAATGTCATAAACATTGTAGAAAAGCCATCATGCCAAGGCAATAAACCAGGAAGACAACCTGGGGCACATGTTCCGAAAAATGATGTGGTGAAGAAGCTGCCTCAACCTAAAAGGCATGGAGGAACCACACAGAGAGAGCAACTCCTCATCTTTCCCTGTAACCTTCAGGAATGTAGAGTAGGCCTAGTTGTAGAGTATGACAGTAGGCTGGTGTTCTAATCCAGGTGGGTCTAGTCCTGTGTTCTGAGTCCCAGGCTGTTCGAGCTGGTTCTGATTGACCTTTGCTCTGACCGCCAGATACTAGCTGGCTCTAAGGGTCCTGTGTTCTGACCCCCCAGACTGTGTTCTAATCTAACTGGTTCTATCTGTCATTTGAATGTTAATGAAAACATTTTGAATTATATTATGCTGTATTTGATTTTGTTCAGAGTTACTTTCAAGTGTTTAGAATTTTTTTTTTGCTTAATTGACCAATCCCCATGATCCTGTTACTAGTCCGACATTACATTTACATTTACATTTATGCATTTAGCAGACGCTTTTATCCAAAGCGACTTACAACTTGGGGGTACATGAAGCGATTGGTCATGAAGAGTCGAGAAGCGCAATAAGAGCCTGAAATCCTGAGACCGTGTACATTACACCTACATTCACTTTGTTATTTGCACTACTGACTGTTTATTACAGTAACAACTGTTTACTTATGCATTTTGCACCACCATATCTTAACTGGAATATGCTCATTTGCACTGCCGACTGTATTTACAGTAACCATGTTTACATTTGCATTTTGCACCGTACTTCTAACTGCAATATGCAACCACTTTCCACTGCACTTTTACACTTTCTTTCGGATAGCTCTGTCCATAATTTATTGCACTACCTTAATCCACTGCTATATTCCTCATATTAGCCTAACATATTATTGTATACCTCTATCTGTAAAATTCTGTTCAAAGTAATAGCCATCTGTATATTATATTCATAGTACATATTCACCTGTACATTCTGTTTACATTCTGTTTATAGTAATAGCCATCTGTATATTTATATTTATTCACTGTATATATTCATCTGTAAATTCAGTTCTGTTTATAGTAATAACCATCTCTCTACTTATACATATTTATATATATTCAGTACATTTTTATGCCCTGCACTTACGCAACCATTGTATATATCCTGCACTTGCTGCTATTGCACTTCTGGTTAGACCTAAACTGCATTTCGTTGCCTTGTACTTGTACTTGTGTAATGACAATAAAGTTGAATCTAATCTAATCTAATCTAATCTAATTGCTCAGTGTAGCACAGGCTAGAGTAGGGAGGGAAGAAGGAAGAGAAAGAGGAAAGAAAAGTTTGTTTATTTTTTTTATGAGGTTAAGTGCTCACGGAAGAGCTGAGTTTTAAGTTGACTTTTGAATGTTGTTAATGATTCTGCGTTTCGGATGGTGTTGGGAAGATCGTTCCACCAGCTGGGAACGTTGAATGAAAGGGTTTCTAACTGTTACAACTTGCGTTGTTATGGTAGTTTCAGAGTGGAAAAAGTAAGTGGTTCACTTTACCCCAGCTTAGGGGTAAACTGAGACAGACCAGAGAAATCAAGGGGGTAAAGTGAGACACAAGACAACTTTTTTTAAAACAATCGTATTTTCACTAACCTTCGTCCTAAATACATTCTGATAATTGCCATTGCTAGGAAACCTCCTGAATTAATGGGAAATGTGTCAATTTTACTGATATATAATTTTAGCTCGTGTAGAGGGGAGCAAATGTAAAAAAATGTCTCACTTTACCCCACTCTCCCCTATAAAGGAGGAGCGACAACAGTGAAGGACGGATTTTTTGTTTATGTATGTGCGCGACAGTCGTCCATGAGGGGCTGCCGCTTTTACTTCCACTTTGTTCATTTATTTTATTAAAGTTTGTTGTTTATTGTTCGCCGGTTCCCGCCTTCTTCTTCCCTGAACGTCTGAACCCCGTTACAAGCTATAGTTAGCTGTTTCATTAATAAGGGATTGACAGTTAGTTAACAGTGATGAACATCACAGAACTCATCCAACTCATTGCTAACAGTGATTTTTGTACTGTTGTTGCCCCTCCAAAATGATTTTATTAAGAAACATACTTTTGTTAAAGGGACATTAAAAAAGATTAGCAGAATGGAAAGTGACATTGAGGACACAGGAAAGCTATAAACAATCCTAAGAAGAAAGACAATGACAAAAATGGTTAGAACATTTTCTGGTACCACTTTACAATGACCCTACTTGACTAACCATGTACTAATACCTGAATTAATAGTTACTTCAACATGAACTCATTATTAGTGAAGATATGAACCAATGAAGAGCTATCCTTAACTACGACTGGATTCATGCATGAATAACAGCAGCCTTAATTAGTACATGTTTGATAATTAATGCATTCATTAACATTTAGGGGTAAACTAAATCAATCAGGCTCCATAAGAAGACATCAGCAGCTTTGTCATAAACATGCACAAGATTAGTCATTATTATTTTCACTCATCCTAAATCCACTAATAATTTATCTTAAAAGGTCTAAATCTGTTTTGTGATATTCTCTTTCCCATCTAACTCAACCTACTGTGGTTGGTCTTACCAACAGTTGGAATCGGTTCCCAAAAGAAAATAACCAAACAGAAAACATGCAGAAAGGTCAGGGAACGTTTGCTGGGTGTCAGGCCATGATGACACTGTTCCTCTGTTCTCTGACTCTTTGAAAAGCCACACAGCATCACTTAACTGGCCTGAATACTATTTGCACTGGTACATGTGTATTTGATAGTAAGTTTATGATAAATCATGAGCTGAATTTGGTAATTGAATTTATTATGATGTACCCCTTCTAGTAAAGTCATGACAAACTAAATAATTAACAAGCCATTAGTTGATGTTAGTTTATGGCTAGTCAATAATGAGTTAAGTATGATGTGCACTTACAAATCATTAACTAAAATATGAATAAATATATACACTAAAGGCCTGTTCACACCGGGATGATTTTTAAGCGTGTTTATCGCCGATGTTTAACGCCTTGTGACTAAACAAAGGGCGCCAATGTGAGTGTGCACACCGACGTGTTTTTCGCGTTCGTTTTTTTATTTTGACGCGGCACGTTAAAAACTGGCCGACCAATGAGATCAGCGCTATTATTCATGTGCCTGGAGCTTCTGAAGTAAAATACGACTTGGTGACGCTCAAACACAAAACGGTCTTGCCAAGCACACACTGATACGACGAAGAAGTAGTAAGTAGATAAAGAATAAAATGAGCTACTAATGCTGCTTGCCGGTTAGCAAAAAGTGTGTGAATGGTTTTGGCCATAGACATAATATGTCTGTGGTTTTGGCAAGCACGTAAATACTGTCTCTCTTCTTCTTATGTGTGACAAGCAAGTGTCAGAAGCGTAAAGTGCCGCAGCACCACCTTGTGTACCGGGAGCGCCATCTACTGAATTTGCACGTAAACTCTGCGCACCGCCAGTGAACATCACTTGGGTGTGAACATTCAAGACGCGCGGAAAAACGTCACTAAAAACGCTGGCGATAAGCACACGTGATATTCGTCCCGGTGTGTACAGGCCTTAAGAGTGCCATCCTTATTCCATTACACCCCGGTACAAAAACGTATTTGTAAATTATAATTGTAAATAATTGTAATTTATAAAATTATTTGTAGTTCTTTTATTTTTATTTATATAATTAAACATATATGGTCTTGAAGGAAATCCCAAACATACCTGTAAAGACACGGTTACATGTAAAATAGGGCGCATCCATAAGCTAATGCTAATCGAAGCGTATACATTTAAACAACAAAACATACAGTTAAATATTATACATAACTTCCTGAAAATCCCAATACAACATACATGCAAACATGTCTTTAATTATTAATTTGGTTTACCAAAGCAGTTAACATTTATTAGATTAAAATGCCAGTAGGAACACAACTAACGCTCCAAGAGGGTACTGAGTGCCACTAATGAGCATCCCACCAGAAACAAACCCTACATACTGTAGTCCCAGGAAGAAAAGTAGCAATGACTAAACATAAATTAACTATAAAAATCAGAAAATGGATCAAATTAAATGTATTAGTGGTAGTTATTAGTCCTTTTTTCCACACTTGATTAGATGTATCTGTGTGATTAATGGCAAAATAATCATATGCCATTCCAATTATTTGTCACAAAGCTGCAGATGACAGATTATGATATTACCATTTAAATTATGACCGTATTAAATCACGTTTAATTAAAAGTCAAAGTACTTATTATTTATTAGTTAGTTCATATCTTCACTAATCATTCATTCATGTTGAAATAATTATTCATTCAGGTATTAGTACATGGTTATTCATGTAGGGTTATTAAGTATACACCAAAATGTGATAGTGAAAACAGAAAACTATGATATCCATCTCTAAAAATTGTGAGCTCTTCTATTTTATGCATATTTTGAAACAGGAATATGACAATGTAGTGCATAACTGAAATGAGCCATTCACTGGATTTGTTTCCAAAAGAGTCTATTATTATCCTGATATATTTCTTTCTAAACAGCCCCCACTCACCCTAAAAACATCAGAAATCATGTAACGTTGGATTGCAAAATGAAATATGAGTGTAACATAAGTGTGTCAGTGAATTAATTGGAGTAGACAGATTGTGTCATGTGGGAATTGTGCTGTCTCCGGCATGAACTTCCACTATTTTTTCTCCCTTCTCCAGGAACATCATAAGAGGCCGTTATCAAGGGAATTTGCAGGTATATTCAGCCAAGTGCTTGCCCTTAAAAAACGAGAAGTCCCACTGAACTGTACTTGAATATGAGAGCCTGCACCATAAGCCTCATTAAAACATGGCACCACAAAGGAATCAACAGTCATGTGCAAAAAAAAAAAAAACACAAAAAAAGTGGGGAGTTTGTTCCTTTCTTTCAAAGTGAAATAACAGGACTTGAGCCCAAGGGAGAATATGCTACACTTATTGCTGGACTGTTGCAATGAATCAGAAGCAAAAACTAGCTAAATATAGAACATCCACCAATGGACATTTAACGTCAACTTTAAATCAGAATCGACCCTATTTACTGTATCTATGCAAGTTCCAGATTATTGTGAATAGACTACATTGCTAGAACTGCCCAGTCCTGCAGATTTGCCTTATACAACATTAGGAAGATCAGGCTCTTCTTATCAGAGCATGCTACACAACTCCTTATCCAAGCTTTTGTTCTATCCAGACTGGACGATTGTAATGCTCTCTTGGCAGGCCTTCCTTAGCAAGCACTGTCAAACCTCTGCTACTGATCCAGAATACTGCAGTGGTCTTTAACAAGCCGAAGAGAGCGCACATAACATCTCTCCTCATAAAATTGCACTGGTTGCCAATTGTACTCGCATCAAATTCAAGGCACTGATGTTTGCCTACAGAACAACCACTGGCTCTGCATGCACCCCTGATCTAAACTCACTACTTCAGACATTTGTGCCCTCCAGATGCGTTCTGCAAGTGAACGCCGCCTTCCCAAAGAGGCACAAAATAGACCTTTACCATGACTGTTCCAAGCTGGTGGAATGACCTGTCTAACTCAACCAGAGACTTTAGCCATTTTCGTATGAAGACGCATCTTTTTCGTCAACACTTGATCCATTAATACTAACACTTGCTATTGTATAAAAAACGTGATATACTGTGCTAGACTAACTGAGACTAGTCACAGCATTTGCATATTGTTGCCCTATTGTAGGTTTGATTGATTCTATTGCTCTCCTCATTTGTAAGTCGATTTGAATCAAAGCGTCAACTAAATGGTTAAATATGTAATTCCCGCCCAAAGCATAAGCAAAATAAAGGGGACGAGGCCTGGTTGAGTTGTACTAGTAGTGTGTTGAAACTCGCGGTTATGGTAAGGGGCGTGAGATTTCCAAAGCAGTTGATCACAACACACTGGTCAGGCCGACCAATCAGAGCGCTTTACAGAAGGAGGAGCTTCATAGAGACAGGAAATAAACAGAGCATTACTGACAGACTGGGAAGAGAGGTGCTGCAACAGTGAAAAATAATGTGTTTTTTGATCAATCAAGCATGAAAACAGTCATAATAATCATAATAATAAAGGGCATAATTCAATTCCTGAATTTGAACTAAGGTAAACAAAAAAAAAAGGATGCAATTTGAATTTGATTGTAAGGAATTCAAAGAAGTTCATACAACTTAAAAAAGAAAAGCAAAGTTTGTCTACTTTAAAACATATTTTTACAATAAAAAGTACTACCGTATTTCAGTTTTTCTACTTCAAAATGTCACAATTAATTCGATGTACTTTTCTTTGTAATTGTGAAATTTACTACATTTCTGAATTGTGCGTTTATAATTAAAACCAAGCTGTTTATTGATACATATTCCGGTAGAATATTTAAATATATAGATTTGATCAAATCATTAATTACTTGCTATGCATCAAATTATTAACATGTTAAAATGCCCTTGTCCATAATTTGGAAAAAACTATTTGTCCATTAATAGCGTGTTACATCGCCAATTGCTAGGCATTTTCATGACTATAATCATGAAATATGGATTTAACTTATAAATGTATTGAAAAAGTAACAAACTCTAGAAGAGGTGGAAACATAGAAAAAACTTTTACAATGAGAAGCGTACTGGATGTATCAATTCAAGTCTTATCTGGGAATTTATGAAGACTTTGACTTCTGTTTTCTTTAACTAGAATTTAGGTGTTGTTTGTATAATGTTTTCTTATCATGCTGTAGCAAAATTGCAATCAGATTGTTTTTGTTTAGTGAAAGTGGATGGTGATATGGATTCAGGAATGGCTTATGGCCTGATGTATCAGATCATCCACCACTTTTATTCTGAATTGAAGGTTTTGTAAGTATTTGTTTTGTCATTTTAGATGTTGAAGGTTATAAATTAATGATTTGCTGTGATTGATGTGTTGAATATTTTGTGGTTGTATGTTGATGTATTGATGTAAGTTGAACGTTGTTTTTAGTGTTGACGTTTGTTTGGATTGATTTAGTTTGTGATCGGTGATCATTGGACTCACTCTTTTAAAAATTCTTGGGGAAAGTAACCAGGCCCAGCTCCAGCTTTGAGATGCAGGGTGGGCCACGGGAAATTCCTGGTGGGCCCAGACTTTTAACATTATTTTCTCCCCATAACAAAACTTAATTTTATAACAAAAGAGGTCTTGAAAGGAACTCTCTATATTTGCAGGGCTCAATGCAATAGAGTTTTTCTACAGGTTCATTCTGGCCCCACCACAAAAAAAGTATTATTAGTATTTTAATAAATATTAAGGCAAGGCAAGGCAAGGCACGTTTATTTGTATAGCACATTTCGTACACAGTGGCAATTCAAAGTGCTTTACACAGAAATTAAGTTAAAATATTCGTAAGTGAATTAAATAAAACTATATATAGTATAACAGTTATAATAGGAATTAAAATAAATAAAATAAATAAATAAAATAAAAAGTATAATTAAAACTAAAATTAAAAACAGGGTTAAATTGATACATAATTAAAGTGCAAGCAGTTCGGACAGAGCTCATTCAGTAAAAGCATAAGATAAGGTGCAATCAGTCGGATGTCCAGTAGCACAGTGCTCATTCAGTAAATGCACAGCTGAACAGATGTGTTTTGAGTCTGGATTTGAAAGTGGCTACTGTTGGAGCACATCTGATCTGTTCATTAAGACAAGTAAACAGTCAGTACTGAGCGGTCTGGGGGCCTCTGGGCTTGAGTTTATGTTAAAACACAGTGTTGCTCGGAGACTTGTTACTGTTTGTTCTGTTTCATTTGATTGAAAAAAAACAGAATGTGTCTATGAAAGTTCCTTCTTGTTTCTTGAACTGTCGCCACAGTGCAGATGTTCAGAAAGACAGCACTGTTTGTGTGATAACTCTTATTTCATAGATGTATGTTATAAATATAAAGAACAAGAACTAGATTTCACACATTCTGGTGACATTTCTGCCCCGCTATGGCAGTGAGACGGGACAGTGCGCGCAAAACCCTTCAGATCGCATAGTTTAGTGGGGAAAAAAATGTCTCGTACGTACGTTAGTGACTAACGAATGGGGTTTTCGCTTAGAAGCCTATTATCTTCGAGCATATAGAAAACGCCCAATGGCGTGCCAATGCCATGGGGCATGCGGAATTTGCATACATAACTCCGCCTCACCGCGTGAGTATAAAAGGAAGTACGTGGCAATATCGCATTATGTTACCTGCTGAGGAGCCAAGACTGAACTCCGCATTCCAGGTAGCACAGCTGATGTGGCAACGGAACGTACGTCTCCGTTCCCTCCTCAGGGAACGAGGGTTACATCCGTAACCGAGACGTTCCCTTTCGTTCAGTCACTACGACGTACGTTAGTGACTAACGAATGGGGGTTCCAATATAATCCTGCCACTCAGCTGTCTTCCAGTGCCCTGCGTAAGTGTGAGTTCCCTGTCGTAAGACTAATACGGGCGAAGGACTCACGCTTAACACAGGATTACCAAGGTACACTGGGAAGCATATCCCAGTGAAGGAATGCAAAGATGCCTGCCCGTAGGGAGGACTTAAGAGTACACATATGATCCGCTAAGGGCTGCATATGGCAACTCTAGGGTACCAGCCGCAGGTGGAATTTTTAACCCTAGGGGTGGCAGGGACTTGCCAAGGGAAAGACACCTGCTCGCTAAGGAGGCTTACGGTGGAAATACACGTGTGGGGGTCGCCGGAGGGGAACAATGCACGCGGGGCACCTGGCCGAACATGAGGGTCTGGGCTCGTTAGAGGGCAGACACACAGGTATTGGCGTAAGCAGTGCTGGAGGAACTCAGGGCTCTCGGGGAAGCTCACCTGAGGGAAAATATCACACGTATCCAGTCCGTGGAGTGGAATGGCGAGCAAGTGAAGACACCTGAGCCTGGCCCAATATCGGCCCCTCGGGGGGCGAGTACATAGACGGACACTGGCTCCACTCGGAGATAATAGAATCTGGCGAATGTGTTCGGTGTCGCCCAGCCTGCAGCTCTGCAGATGTCTGTTAGCGACAGTCCTGATGGCCTTCGCGACCCAGCGGACAGCCCCTAAAGCTGAAGCCAGGCTCCAGGAACTGACCAACGGGGTCGCTCGAACCACAGACATACCCAGGGTGGGGCAGCGAGGCAGCGTTACCGGCCCGGACATGGGAGGCGTAGTGTCCCGGCGTGGGGGCATGGTTAACGGCTGCGTCCTGACAGAGGAGACCAGGGAAGGACGCACGTTCCACTGGGGTCTGCTCTGAGAGGAGGCTGGCGACAGAGAGGGATGAGAGCGGCGCGGCCCGGGGGGCGGCACACACTGCCATCACCGGTCTCTGTGACCTCAGAGATGGGACACCAGTTCTTTCCAAGTGCTGCCAGCCCGGGGGCCAGCAGCAGAAGGATTTTCCCCCGGCCCTCCACCGGGGGAAGGAGAGGCCCTGCTACCATCCCCTGGAAAGAACTGGGACCCATCTCTGGGTTGTCCGCCTCCAGCCCGACGTTTTAACCAGGCTGGGGAGCAGACTGGGCGACATCCTGCAACCACCTCCACGGCGCGGCCCGGTGAAGGCTGCTGCTGGGGTCGGACGGGAGGAGGGAGGGCGCCCTCAGCGGCGAGCGGACTGAGGCGACTGGGCAGTACGTGTTACAGCCTCAGTCTGCTCTGGGGCGGCTGAGAACCATTGGGCGCAGTTCTCAGCCGTGCCGCCGAAGAGGCCAGCCTGGGATATGGGCGAGTTGAGGAGGCGGGCTCAGTCAACCCCCCGATATCACCAGGTAAGGCCAGGAAATTCTCCCGGACCACAGCTGTTGACATCGCCCGACCGAGGGAGCGTGTGGCCACCTTCACCACCCAGAGGGCGGGATCAGTGGTGGCACGCAGCTCAAAAAAGAGCATGTGCAAAGGGGCGGCGGCCTACCCCATAGCACTGCAGGACCATGCCACCGAAGTAGACGAGCCCACAGGCTTAGGGAGGGTGCTTAGGACAGCCACGCCATGTCAAAGCCCTCTGTGGACACCGTAGTGCGCAAAAGAGTGTTCAACAGTGGGGGGAGCCCCAGTGTACCCTAGGCCACGGCCCCATCAAGGGCAGAGAAGGTGAAGGAGGCCACCAAACGGTCACGGGAAGCACGGGGACTTCCAGGACCGCGTGATCTCCTCATGCACCTCGGGAGCGAAAGACATTGGGGGTGGGGCCCAACAGCTGTCGGGTGCCGCCCACAAAAACCGATCACGCAACCACGAGCACTCGCGACAGGGCGGAGTTCCACACCAGCGCGCGGCTCGCGGCTGCCCGAGATAACATGGCTGTCAACTCTATGTCAGATCAGGCAGCGCTGACACACCCGAAGGCGGAGCACAACCTAATCGTCATCCCCAAAGGACTCTAGCCCACCTTGGGATGCGGCGATCGACATCTCGCTGCTATCTGGAGTGTGAACGAAAAGAAAGAGGCGTCAGAGACGGGCCGCTGTTTCAGTCCAGCACTCGCAGGAAGCGATGTGCGAGAGGGGGGCGTGGCCCGAGGAACGTATCGTCGGGGTTCTCAATACCACAGCACCGCCCTCAGGTCACCCTGGCCACCAGCCAAAGTACCACCTCTCTCAGAGACGGTAGATTGGGGTGTGGCAGAGGGGACTCTCTCTCCGCAGTGGGAACATGACACATCCACAATCACTGCCCGAACGTGCTGAAGCCCAAACACGTCGAGCAGTGAATGTGCCCATAGACAGCAACGGAGATCGATCGCACCCGGAAGTGCACGGGCGAACCTTCTTGAAAAAGACATGCCACGCGCAAGCTCTTTTTGTGAGAGGAAACCTCGCAGTCGATGGCGAAACGCCCAGGGAAACACACACCAGCTGTCTAGCAGACCACGGCGCAGATCAGCAGGCAGGAAGTATGCGATCACTGGAACGCGCCGTCACACCAACACTGACTGGAAAACTGCTCGTCTCGATGAAGCTGACAGAGTCTCAGAAGGCTTGTGAGGAGTGAAGAGGTAGGTACTCTTGGCTCCGAAAGCAGAAACAACATAATGCGATATTGCCACGTACTTCCTTTTATACTCACGCGGTGAGGCGGAGTTACGTATGCAAATTCCGCATGCCCCATGGCATTGGCACGCCATTGGGCGTTTTCTATATGCTCGAAAATGATAGGCTTCTAAGCGAAACCCCCATTCGTTAGTCACTAACGTACGTCGTAGTGACTGAACGAAAGGGAACAGAAACGATCATTCTCAAGAAATGACGTGGGAACATGAGAAGAAAAAGAGAATCGTCTAGACGCGGCTCTCTGTGTGCGCGCTTTGGGTGTATGCGCAGAGAAAACGGAAATCGTCTTAAACTGAAAAACGATACCTAAATCAGGCTTTCTAGTTTCTAAATAACAAGCAGATTTTTTGATGGCAAGCAACCGAAAACCATGATCTCTCTCAAAATCTGGAGCTGAAATATTGACGTGGGACCAGGGTGGGCCAAGCTTCTGATTGGGTGGACCAGGCCCACCCTGCACCAGATTCAAATACCAATCCACATTCACACTTTTTGCCTGAGTCTTGCACAACCCTGGAAAACGTATTGCCACATTAATATGTGCTGACTGAACATTTAATTTCAAAATCATTTGCATTAATCCCTTCCTTTGCTGCCATGAAAACGTCCACTAGGTAGATTTCCATCTGTTCAGACACGACCGCATCTTTTAAACATGTAGTATACATCACATGAAGTAAAATTAGTTGTGAAAAAAGCCAGTGACCACCACTATATTTTAAATAACACCAACTAACAGAGTGATGTATTTTTGAGTCACCGAGCCCATCATCTCAAAATTCAATAAAAGTACACTAAATGTCAATGTGATCGCTTTCATTGGAAAGGAGAGACGGCTGAGCAGGAAAGCTATCTATGAGAAATTTCAATCATCGAAACAGGTTGTTGCCTGATCCCGCATCTGTTGGTATGCAATTACGTAGGTTTCAACTCGGATGTGCTCTGGGACAGGAATCAATAATGACCAATTAAATGTATTCATCAGGGAAAAGGGCGAGACATTTCACAATCCTGGCAATCTGGAATAACAAATACTGGATTGCATCATGTCAGACGTGCAGAAAAGGAGAACACAAACAAATAATCCTGCATCCTGGAAGTTTATCTCTTCCCTCCCACGAAAGCCAACAATCCGCTTCTTTGTGTGCATGCCCAGCTCTTCATAAATGACATAATCTTCAGCAGTGAGCGTATTGGGTCATTTGCAGCAACAGACATCAAACATCAGCGGCCAGAGCGAGCGAGCAGTCTGCACCCAGATTACTGCGGCACGCTGGAAACAAACAGTCACTTCACATTCTTTGATATGTCGACGCACATTCACACGCTGATCACAGCAGAGCGTGTGCACAAGCAAGCTGGGTGCTTGACATGGCAGAACCAATTTCTAAGAAGATTAAAGATTTCTTCAAATGAAATAGGCCTAATTTCTCAAGTGAACAGAGCAGATACAACAGAATATTTCTAGACGTTGAATGCTTTCAAAAAATGACATGCAAAACGTGTCAAATTATTCTAATGTCAGTCTCATTACAGCCCAAAATAGACCAAGTTACATTCATGCTGAAAGAACACAGAATATTTTATACTATCTAAAGCAGTACTAAAGAAGTGCAGGTTCTTCTAATATTGTAAGTCTTTCGTTGGTTTAATAAACTGATAACTTAAAAAAAAAAAAAAAACTGAGCAATTTGTAAATAGTTTCAATTTGATTTTTTCCCCCTCTCAAGTAGCAAGGAAGTGGGCAGGACATGTTTCATTAAAGTAAAAATGTCTTGACTCGCACACTGGAGAGAAAAATTCATAGATTTGTGCCGCTCAAACACTTCCCCACCATCTGTAACTGACAGCTGTGAAGATGTGCAAATGAAGCCCAGCAGTCTTCCGAGCAGACTGAGGAGATTTGATAAGCTGAATGATTTATCTGGTTTACTGAACTTATCATTTACATATACATTTATAAAATGGCGGGGTCCAAAAGTCTGAGAAGAGGTTATATTCTAACTGAATATGAAATGTAACTGATTAACAACTGATTAACAGCATAACAAATCCAGTGAAAAGTTTGGATTTGTAATCCGATTTAACCCTGAAAATGTAACAAGATAAAAATGTCTTTCTTTTGCCACCCTTAAGTCACATGAACTCCACAAAGGTGTGCATAACCTGTCAAGCCAAAGCTACTCCTAGTTTAACTAGTTACTCTTTTGAAGTAGTAGCTAGCTACACTACATGCAACTAACAAAAATCAGTACTGGTATTGTCTTTTAAATAGAGAACAGTACTAAACACTACCATTCAAAAGTTTGGGGTGTGAAAATTTGCGTCAGTTTGGGGGTAGACATTTTTTTTTTTTCCCCATTGATCAAACGTGACAAAACTTTAATATGACTGCAAAAAAGTTCTATTACAAATAAATGTTGCTCTTTTTAATGTTCTATTCATTAAATCATCCTTAAAATTGTATTATGGTGTAATCATACAAAAAATGTATTAAGAAGCACAACTTTTTTTTTTAACATTCATAATACTAAGAAATGTTTCTTGAGTCCTAAAACTTATTATGCTGGGTACACACGAAAAGATAATTGGGCCGATTTCTCCCCTTCCTACAATCCTAGGTAAAGTCCCGATTATCTTGATGGTTCTACAAATTATTTTGGACCCAATTTATATTAGGTGGCCTTAACTACTATGTACTAACATTTTAATTAATCAGTTGATACAATGCACTTATTGTGTACATACATGTCTTTACATTGTACTTACATTTTTAAATATACCTGTATGTAATTACATCTGTAATTAATTTCTGTAGTTACATTTGTAATTACACTGTTGACCCTTCCCTTACACCTAACCCTACCCTTAAACTTACCAATACCACCACACCTGTCTCTAACCTTACCCGTGTCCCGTCTCAATATCAGCAAAAGTGTTTTGCAATACAATTTGAACACAGTAAGTACATTGTACTTATTTTTTGACGTAAGTACATAGTAGTTATGGCCACCTAATATATGATTTTCCTGTGGTGTGAGGTGTGTTAAGAGTGATTGAATTTGATCAGAACATGTTGAATATATTTATGATCAGAAATCCTGACTTGTGGGGGGAACCCCGAGGACAAAATCGCATGCGCTCTGGAGATTATCACCTGAAACGAAACAATACCCAATCAGAAATCGAGCTGACGGAAGACTCACCTCCAGCTCGCACTGTAACATGTAAAGTTCATTTTCACACTGTCTCCTTGACTTCATCTAAACATTTTCTAAACTCTTATAAGAGTTTAAAAATCGTTTTGGGTGTACCCAGCATTAGAATGATTTCTGAAGGATCATGTGACACTGAACACTATAATGGCTGATGACAATTCAGCTTTGCCATCACAGGAATAAATTAGCCTAAAATACAGTGAGGAAAATAAGTATTTGAACACCCTGATATTTTGCAAGTTCTCCCACTTGGAAATCATGGAGGGGTCTGACTTTGTCATCGTAGGTGCATGTCCACTGTGAGAGACATAATCTAAAAACTAAAAAAAAAAAAAATCCAGAAATCCCAATATATGATTTTTTAACTATTTATTTGTATGATACAGCTGCATATAAGTATTTGAACACTTGTCTATCAGCTAGAATTCTGACCCTCAAAGATCTGTTTGAGGTTGTCAGCTGCATAAAGACACCTGTCCACCCCATACAATCAGTAAGAATCCAACTACTAACATGGCCAAGACCAAAGAGCTGTCCAAAGACACTAGAGACAAAATTGTACACCTCCACAAGGCTGGAAAGGGCTACGGGGAAATTGCCAAGCAGCTTGGTGAAAAAAGGTCCATTGTTGGAGCAATCATTAGAAAATGGAAGAAGCTAAACATGACTGTCAATCTCCCTCAGACTGGGGCTCCATAAAGATCTCACCTCGTGGGGTCTCAATGATCCTAAGAAAGGTGAGAAATCAGCCCAGAACTATATGGGAAGAGCTGGTCAATGACCTGAAAAGAGCTGGGACCACCATTTCCAAGGTTACTGTTGGTAATACACTAAGACGTCATTGTTTGAAATCATGCATGGCACGGAAGGTTCCCCTGCTTAAACCAGCACATGTCAAGGTCCGTCTTAAGTTTGCCAATGACCATTTGGATGATCCAGAGGACTCATGGGAGAAAGTCATGTGGTCAGATGAGACCAAAATAGAACTTTTTGGTCATAATTCCACTAAAAGTGTTTGGAGGTAGAAGAATGATGAGTACCATCCCAAGAACACCATCATGCTTTGGGTGTGTTTTTCTGCACATGGGATTGCACTGTATTAAGGAGAGGATGACCGGGGCCATGTATTGCGAGATTTTGGGGAACAACCTCCTTCCCTCAGTTAGAACATTGAAGATGGGTCGAGGCTGGGTCTTCCAACATGACAATGACCCGAAGCACACAGCCAGGATAACCAAGGAGTGGCTCTGTAAGTAGCATATCAAGGTTCTGGGTGGCCTAGCCAGTCTCCAGACCTAAACCCAATAGAGAATTTTGGAGGGAGATCAAACTCTGTGTTTCTCAGCGACAGGCCAGAAACCTGACTGATCTAGAGAAGATCTGTGTGGAGGAGTGGGCCAAAATCCCTCCTGCAGTGTGTGCAAACCTGGTGAAAAACTACAGGAAACGTTTGACCTCTGTAATTGCAAACAAAGGCTACTGTACCAAATATTAACATTGATTTTCTCAGGTGTTCAAATACTTATTTGCAGCTGTATCATCCAAATAAAAAGTAAAAAAAATCATACATTGTGATTTCTGGATTTTTTTTTAGATTATGTCTCTCACAGTGGACATGCACCTACGATGACAATTTCAGACCCCTCCATGATTTCTAAGTGGGAGAACTTGCAAAATAGCAGGGTGTTCAAATACTTATTTTCCTCACTGTACAGGCACATATCTCTGTACAGGTTTTTAGTGACCTGGGACATCATTCACTACCTTCCTCCTCATTATGTTTTTCTTCTTAGTATTCCTCAATCTTTTCATTATAAACAATTTAACAAGAAAAAAAAAGAATTATAAAGGAATGCCTATTTTCCCATTCCTTTTTTGTAAAAAAAAAAAAGAAAAAAAAGAAAAAAAGGTTATACATCTCGCTAACGACTTGGTGTGTAACAGTGTATTTTTTTCTGCACAACAATAATTGAATCTTTGATGACTGAATAAGTGCAATTCACCTTTATTCCACAAGGTGACAATGTCTGATACACAATGATGAAGTGACATTTCACTCATAGTTACTGCAGGCAGAACACAAAAGAATAGGAAGTATCAACAGCAAAACTTGAAATGGCTCAGTGATTTACTGCAGAGCAAGTACTGAATGCAATCAAATATTAGTGTCAATGTCACTTGATGGTGGATCTGGTGAAGAAGCTGTCAGTGATCAAAATATTAGTTTAGAGAATATGTTTGAGATGGCGAATATAAGCACTTCCAAGCTCCAAAAGGTAACAAAATATGTTTTATTTTATTATTCTGCAATTGTCAAACTGTCTTTATTAGTACCCGAAGGTAAATTTGTTGTGCAGACAGGAGATTCAGCAATCCATACTAAAGACAATCCATAAAACATTGAAACATACAATAAACATGAAATATAAAAATATTTCTCAGAAAAAGGTCATGACAATGTGCCTAAACACAACCACCATCTCCTGATATTTTTATTTATCAATTCTATAGCTGCAGGTAAAAAAATATTCCTATATCGTCTAGTTCTCCACCTAGAAGCCACAAACCGACCGCCAGAGCAGAGGAGCTGAAACTCAGCATGTAATGGGTAGGAACAATCTCTAATATTAAAACTCCCCTTATGCTGTAGCTGGTTGGAGTAAAGACCTGCTAGGTTAAGTTGTGGTTCACCTTACTGGCCCATTTAACAATTTTCTTCAAAGACAAATTACCAAACCGTGACACAAGGGAGAAAGACACGATTGATTAAATAAAAATCAGATAGAAAAGGGTCATCATGGATTCATCAATGTACAATCTGGACAGCTTTCTAAGGCAAAACAGACGCAGATGTTCCTTTTTACATACAGTCTCACAGTATTACTATTTTGTTACTCTAATATCAGGAGAGTTTTATATTATCGCAACAGATAGAGATTAGATTAGATTAGATTCAACTTTATTGTCATTACACAAGTACAAGTACAAGGCAACGAAATGCAGTTTAGGTCTAACCAGAAATGCAATAGCAGCAAGTGCAGGATATATACAATGGTTGCGTAAGTGCATGACATGGAAATGTACTGAAAATATATAAATATGTATAAATAGAGAGATGGTTATTACTATAAACAGAACTGAATTTACAGGTGAATATGTATAGTGAATAAATATACAGATGGTTATTACTATAAACAGAATTTACAGGTGAATATGTACTATGAATATAATATACAGATGGCTATTACTATAAACAGAATTTTACAGATAGAGGTATACAATAATATGTTAGGCTAGTATGAGGAATATAGCAGTGGATTAGGGTAGTGCAATAAATTATGGACAGAGCTATCCGAATTTTTTTTAAAAAGTGTAGTGGAAAGTGGTTGCATATTACAGTTAGAAGTACGGTGCAAAATGCAAATGTAAACAGTTGGTACTATAAATACAGTCAGCAGTGCAAATGAGCATTATCCAGTTAAGATATGGCAGTGCAGAATGCATAAGTAAACAGTTGTTACGCATTCTGCACTACCATATCTTAACTGGATAATGATCCATCCGTGTTAGATATAGATCTGGGTCGCTAAAGACCCGAATACGTAATGATGATTGGCGAAACATTCATGTATTTAAAGGTTAAAATAGAAAACAGTTATTTTTAATTGTTACTATATTTCACAGTATTACTATTTTACAGTATTTTGGATCAAATAAATGAAGCTTTGTTTAGCATAAAATGATTCTTTCAAAAACATTAAAAAAAAATGTTACTGACCTCAAACTTCTAAACTGTAGTGCCTCACTGTATAATTTATGCAGATGTTTAGTGTTGTTTATGCTTCAGAGATGTGGGAAATAAATGTCTTAGCCTCTCGTCTTTTTTCTCGCCTTAAACAACTTGCTAAACGCATACCATCTCATCTGAGAATCAATCACTCTCTCTGAATTTCATATTTCACTCCCGTTAGCATTCCCGTTCTCTTGCCACATTAGTATGGGGCCGCTAAAGGAGCGCATTAATACAATCTCAGAAATAAAATGTATGGAACATCCTTGACTTGCATTTTGTGGAGGCAGGCAATCAATAAGAACAGAATTATAGTGCAGTGTAGGGAGAGATTTTAATCTGGGACTAAATATCATGCAGTGGATTAGTTTTAGACGTTTTCATACCCCCAGTGTTCTTCATGAAATATGGATAAGGCATGGAGAGGATTATGAAAAATAAAGGCATTTTCCCAAACCTGCCTCCATAAGACGGAGATCAAAAATAGGAGATAATGGGCGGCTAAAGGATTTCTCCATACTGTTCCCCAGTAGATGAAGCACGGCTCCTCTGCCCCCGGTTTGGGTTCTAGATTAATGAGAAGCCCCCTGGTACGATACCTTTCAGCAGTGACAGGGCACTTCCTCAAGAGACTCTGCCTTCCTCTCTCTAGGGCATATCTCATGGTCACTCCTGCTATGATGAGCTAAAAAGCTTTTATAGAAGGGAAAAAAAAAAAAAAAAAAAATGCAAATGCACGAGCATCATTTACATACAGAAAGATTATAAAGGTGACATTGATACAGCACTGATACGCTGTAATCCTTCCCAAGTCCTTGGACAAGCTGTTTCCTGTGTGCTTGTTTCAAGGAGGCATTTCAACGTTCTTGGCTAAAGACTGTGAAAAGACGAGGATTTAATTAGGGCCCCTTTTTCCCTGTGTGATCTAACAATACAGATATAATGGGAAATCTGTGTTAGTTCCTTGCAGCTTGTGGACTGTAACTGCTTCATAATATTACATGAAAGAGGATGATGCGTATTAATATTTATGAGGATGCAAACACAATCCTATTTTGGAATGTATACGGCATTTCAGCCCTTGTCACCTACACGCGTGTCTTGCCCCGGGTAAAACAAACGACCTTTTGCCTGGTGCGTGTGATTTGTTTTTGTGCAAAGGCCTGTGTGCGAACGTGCATGTAAAGTTATATGACTACCACTATTAAGAAAGCTAGTTTGAAATTAGAACTTGCCATGCTACAAGCTACTCATAGTAGTAAGTTAAACTAGTCAAGATTTACAAACCTTCTTCACTCTGCTTCATCCTCCTCTTGTTCCTCTTCTTTTTCGTTCTTGCCACAGATGAATCTTAAGAAGGAATGTCTCTAACTATTCTGTATTATGTATTAAAAGAAAATACAGTACACCCAGAAATGTCCTCACCATTTACTTGTCTTTTACCCTCATGCCATTTGAGACGTATACTTTCTTTCTTAAGATGAACACAGAAAAATAGATCATCTCTGCTAATGAAAACTCATTTGGGTCAGATGAAACTCACGCGAGAACGTCATGAAAGCTTGAGCTTCTTTATTCACCCACGCGCTGGTAACAGTTGGTCGGATACGAAAAGATTAGTAAATTATGAGAGCATTTATGGGTGCACTTTTTCTTTTAATAAATAATAATACAGAATATCAAAAGACATGGGATTCCTCTTAAGATCCATCAGTGGAAATAACAAAAAAGAAGAAGAGGAACAAGAGGAGGAGAAGCCAAGCAAGAGAAACAAAAAAAACTAAAAAAACAAAATGTGCCTCTTTCTGTCAGGACATTAGTATTTATGAAAAGTTTGTTTAAAAAAAAAAAAACAGAAGAAGTGTCGCAAATCTGTTTTGAAAGTTGTTTTTCAAATAACTATTTCCGATTGATATCAGATTGTGTACGTGTTTTTATTGTACTTACCCTGTAACTACATGAAACAAGAGGGGAACAAACACAGCTTTAATATATAGCCCGTAGATTCATACTTACCCTGTAACTACATGAAACAAGAGGGGAACAAACACCGCTTTAATATACAGCCCGTAGATTCATACTTACCCTGTAACTACATGAAACAAGAGGGGAACAAACACCGCTTTAATATACAGCCCGTAGATTCATACTTACCCTGTAACTACATGAAACAAGAGGGGAACAAACACCACTTTAATTTACAGCCCGAAGATTTACACTCAGTGGTGTATAAAGCACTCAAAAGCCATACTTGAGTAAAAGTATAGATATCTCCCAGAAAATGACTTTGGTAAAAGTTAAAGTAACTGTTTAGAACATTACTTGAGTAAAAGTTTTAAAGTATTTGATATTTTTTGTACTTAAGTATGAAAAGTATTTTTTTCATATTAAACGTACTTAAGTATTGAAAGTAAAAGTACAAGTAAATGCAATACACAAAAGGAGCAAACAAATTAAAAATTGTTCTATACACAGTTGGAGCAGCAAGATTGTGTTCAGTTTTAACTGTTTCTTCCATTTTGTTTTCTTTGGGAAAATAATGGCAAACTGTTTATTGTAAGTTTTAAATATAAAAAAAAATATTAGTATATTAATTATACCTTGTTCATTCATGTTAATTCATAGTACAGTAACTAATGTTAGAGACAACTTTAAAATGTCTTAGTAAATGTTGATGAACAATACTTTTATCAACCTTAGTTAATGTTAAAAATGGACTCTTATTGTAAAATGTTACCATTTCATATAAATCCAAACAGTCGTGCTTAAAGATGGCCATCTTCACACATAAAGTCATAGCACTGAAATTAGACACAGTATATGTATATTTCACACTTTATTTGCTTCTACTTTAGAACACTTGATGGTTATCTAATCAAAATATGTTACAGATATAAAAAAAAAAAACTGAAATCGAATGTTTCTGATTTGTTTATATGTTTCTGTCAGCTGCATGACGATAGTTTGATTTCTTATGTCACTAGCTTCAAATATGCCACTTTGCTGCATAACGACTGCATAAAAGCGTCCATATGGATGTAAAATAATGCAAATAGGCTTGATAGTAACAAACATTAAATATTTGGATCAGGCTTGTTTTTGTCACGTTGTTTTAACGGCTTGAGGTACTAATGTTAGCATCCTCTCAGCCTCGATGGTAATAGAGCATCTAGTCAACAAATGTATTACTTTATAGGTGACATGAAAACATGTACTGTACTGTATAACATACCGTTTTGTTGTCTGTTTTAAATCTGTTTTTGAAGTGTCCCGCTCTCTGCGTATAGTGTATAGCCTCACGTGTCAGCCGCTATGGCAACAGACGCAACACGGAAAGTGAAATAAGCAGCGGTTGCGCGAACACTTGTTTGCACATTTGCTTGCAGGCTTCCAAATTTATTTTGTAGTAACGAAAATGCTTTGAGGAAATGTATCGGAGTAAAAGTATACATTTTATGTTGGAAATGTAGTTGAGTAAAAGTAAAAGTTGACAGAAATATAAATACCCAAGGAAAGTGCAGATTCTCCCAAAAAATATTCAAGTACTGTAACAAAGTGTTACTTCATTACATTTCAACACTGTTTACACTTACCCTGTAACTACATGAAACAAGAGGGGAACAAACACCGCTTTAATTTACAGCCCGCAGTCATACTTAACCTGTAACTACATGGATAATTAATTAAAAAATACATAGAGTATAAATAATTTGTTAATTTTCCTGATAGTTACCCCTTTATTCAGCAATTATAGCATATTGTTCCCTTATACCTACTCATACTTACTTTATAGTTACACTATAATTAGCAAAGGTTACGCTGTAAATTCGCTTTACTTACGCAGTACTTTCCAGGCTGTAATCTAAAGCGATACCTTATGTTTTTCACTTTAGAATACTGATCCAAATAATTAGCAGTTCCTTCAGAAGGATTTAGTGACACTTGAGTCATTACTAGTGGGTTACCATCACCTTCACTTTAGAATTAATTAAATATTATGCATTATTCACATTAATTATGAACCTGTATATAGTAGTTATTAGTAGTACTCTGGGAAATAGTATAGCTAATAGTGAACTACCACATTCAACAAAGCACTATTACTTAATAAAATATTAATAAGAGTTTTTGGACCCACTTTATATTAGGTGGCCTTAACTACTATGTACTAACATTTTAATTAATCATTTGATACATTGCACTTATTATATACATACATGGTTTTACATTGTACTTACATTTTAAAAAATACCTGTATGTAATTACATCTGTAATTAATTTCTGTTATTACATTTGTAATTACACTGTTGACACTTCCCTTACACCTAACCCTACCCTTAAACTTACCCACACCACCACACCTGTCCCTAACTCTACCCGTATCCCACCTCAATATCAGCAAAGGTGTTTTGCAATACAATATGAACACAGTAAGTACATTGTACTTATTTTTTGATGTAAATACATAGTAGTTAAGGCCACCTAATATAAAGTGGGGCCGAGTTTCTTGTTAGTTAATAGTAGTTACACTCTAAAAAATGCTGGGTTGTTTTTTCAACCCAAACGCTGGTTTGAGACTGCTGGGTAAGAATGCTGGGTTGATTTAACCCAATTTGGGTTGAAAGTTGTTCTTAACCTGCAACCCAGCGGCGCTGCACGGTTTTTTACGTCACGTAATACGGACGACACCAGTGCGAGAAGCCGCCATTTTCTTAGCGTCTTCGGATGGAAACGAGTGAAAGACGGTTTATGGTAAGTAAAGACAAAAAAATTAAGTCATTATCAATTGTTTTTGTATAAGAGATTCATTTGAAGGCAAAAAAAGTCCGAAAAGAGCTTTAAATGGAAGTATTCGCGGTTTTTGCCTCAGTCGCCTCAAGTCTCAACGGACTCTTTTATTGAACTGAAGAGACACTTTTAATATAACTTAGTGGGTTTCTTATGTATTATACATTTTTTGAAATCTGTTAATAAAGGGTTATCAACAGATTCACATTTTAATTCATTATTTATTTTCGCAATCAACCCGAATGTAAATAATACTTTCAATAAAACGGCAATATGTAATAAAGGGTGAATTATGTTGATGCTGTTGAAGCGATAATTGTTCAAATGAATGTTTTGTATGTAATCTTTCAGACTTGTTGCGCTTTGTGTGTTCATTTTGCCTGCATTGGGAGTAACGTCACTGGAGACTGCTGTGCGAGGAGGCACACGCGTGCACCCGCGATCTTCTCGCTTCTTCAGAAGATAGGGAAAGACGGTTTATGGTAAGTAAAGTTTAAAATTCTGCGTCGTTATCAGTTGTTTTTGAGTTGTTTGCTTTTTGGTAGATGTACCAAGCCAGAGACATATGAGTGCTTCATTCTTTTGAGTTTATGTGAGTTTATTTTTAGAAAATAAATATTTCTGTTGTCTCCTCCATGTTTACTGACATTTTTTATGCAACAACTGTATGACTTCTTGTTCACATTTAATTTAAATCATTAATGTCCGTGTTTTTCATTGCAGAACTCAAAACAACTTTGAAGAAGGTGTCATCCTTCTTGGTCTTCCTTTCTTAAAGGGATACTTCACACAAATAAAATTTGTAATTTACTCACCCTCATGTCTTTCCAAACCCAAAGACTTGTCTATGTTTGGAACACAAATTAAGACATTTTTAATATTCTCATAATTTTTTGTTGATCCATTTACAGTCTAGATAATCAACATTTTCAAGCTTCAAACATACAAAGTAGTATTTTTTTTAAAAAGCATTTTCTGGCCTGTTGAGCTATAGGGCTCCACACTACACCCTGTGTAAGGAGCCACTGCACCCTAAATTGAAACATCCTACGCAAAAACATGTTTTTTAGGTAGAGCTGGGCAATAAACAATATCATATCGAGATGATGGTAAAATATGTCTAACGATAAGCTCTGGACATTTTTACTCTATATGAATTAATCTAACAGCGTATCACACAGTATAAATAAACACAGTGCCGCCGCTCCCATTACGTGCATCACGCGCTGCGCATAGGGGCACCAAGTGCTCAGGTGGGCACCACAAGAAAATGCTCTCAGCACCCCCAAGTTCGCACTTTATGATGCCTGCAATTCGCGAATGCTGCGACCGCGGGCATCATACAGTGATTGCACATAGGGCATCAAAATGGCCAGCGGCAATACTGAATAAACATGACAACAGTCAGTCAGTGCGTGTTGCAAATAAATCTGATGTGGATGCACCTGTCTGAAAATTATTCAGTTTTAACTAACAAATGTTTTAGGAATTTGTTTTGTGTTCCTTAGTAATGTGCTTTTTCCTCTTTTTAACCCACTGATGAACAGGTGGTGACAGGGATGAATGCTGGTCAAAAAGGAGAATGTCTTTCCCCAATGGAGATCATTCCAGTGCTTTTAAAGGAGGAGATTGTCCTGGATAAGTTAAAGGATGTTGCATGCCTTTTCTGTGCTGATGGAGCTTCTTCATGACTCAACATCAGGTCATGAAAATTGGCGGTGATGCATGTTCCGTATGTGTTCACGGACTTGACAAACTGTTAGCATTTCATCTGTAATCACTAAACAACAATGAACAAGCATTGATCATTTGTCGAGGACTTCACGCTCTCGCATTCATATACTCGCTCACATTCTTTCACATGTATACTTTTGTCTTAGATAGAAAATTCAATAACTTATGCAAATGTGTGTTAAAAAGTCTAATATGGTCTTAAAGGCAAGTTATATTCATCAATGTTCATTGAACTGTTAAAAAAACCCATTTCATTTAACTATAAACTGTATTGATTTGCAGTTCTTCTCACATCCACTTTGTTACTTTTGACATGTTTGCCCTTGTTCTAATTTTTAATACATTCTTAACCTTTCATAGTCATTTTTTGTGTGTAAAAGTAATTTTATAATTTCCAAGATTTCTGGCTTTAATTACAAACCCATTTTGGGTTCATTTTAATCCAGCAATGTAGTAATTTTACACCAAAATTTAGGTTAAAAAAACAACCCAGCCCTGGGTACGTCCCTTTTTGACCCAGCGCTGGGTTGCCAAAACAACCCAATTTGGGTTGATTTTAACCCAGCAGTTTTTAGAGTGTACTATAGTATTGATAATGCATTACTCCTGTGTTCCTGTGTAATTATATTCATTAATGATGGAATTCTATGATGGAACAGTATTCTAAAGTGTTACTGAAAAATGGTACCAGCATTACAGTTGAACAAATAAATTTACATTTAATACAGCTAGACAATAGATTAGATAGATGGATAAATGGAGGGATGTGACATTAAAAACAGCAATGCAGCTTTCGTTGCTGTGTTCAAACGAGCGCCAAACCATTAGAACTATTAGTTCTTACATCAGAAAATCAGGAGGGAAAAAATGGTGATCAGAGCACGTATATTCATCAAAAAAGAAACCCAATTGGGCCAAGAGTCAAACTCTAGACAAAATGTTCTCAAATTAAGCTTAAGCACATAAAACAGAATTTGACTTATGGGTAGTCCCTCAGAGATAATTAGCTTTGGCTAAAAATTCTCTATTCTCTTGCAAGATGAATTAAAAGCGAGGAATCAATGAACATCTTTGTCTGTTAATGCCCTTTAGTAGCACAGATCAGAAACAGTGATTACAATTAGAAGTTTAATTGTCTTACGAAAAATACAGCTGGCGACGGAGATCGATGGGGAGGGTTTTAAAGGGACGCGTGATAGGGAGAAAGATAATAACAGTAATCAGTCTGTCATTATACAGATGATTCTGATTTTAAGGACCTCAAGGTCTCTACTGCGCATCTTAAAGGTCCCGTTCTTCGTGATCCCACTGTTCAAACTTTAGTTAGTGTGTAATGTTGCTGTTAGAGCATAAATAATACCTGTAAAATTATAAAGCTCAAAGTTCAATGCCAAGCGAGATATTTTATTTAACAGAAGTTCCCTTTCAAAGCCAACAGCGAACGGCTGGCTTGGACTACATCCTGGTACTTCCTACATTAATTACATCAGTCAGTAGAACAGTAGAACAGACTAACCTCCGCCCACAAGAATACGCGAAAAAGGGGGCGTGGTCTTTTTGCTGTCCCACGTGGAGAAGAGGAAGTGCTGCGTGGAGAAAAGGAACTGTTGCGTTGAGTGTGTTTGTCGCCATGTCGTCGAGACACTGTTATTTTCATCCCGGAGTCAAATCACCTTTGTTTGGCTTTCCCAGGGACGCTGTAGAGATCATTAAGCGCATATATCTCCCGTTAAGAGGCGTGACCTTTCCGTACAACGTGCGCTAAGCTGCGGTCAAATCACAACACGGGAACCGCTGGCACAATCAGAACTCGTTACGTATTTCTGAAGGAGGGACTTCATAGAACAAGGAACTCATCAGCCGTTTTTAGGACAGTGAAAACAGCGGTGTACAGATGAGTAAATTGTGTGGAAAATACTGTGTTTTTTTACACACAAAACATGAACACGTTATATTGCACACTGTAAACACAATCAAAGCTTCAAAAAAACACGAAGAATGGGACCTTTAAAATATTAAAATGCTTTCCTGATATAATCTGCAGCCAGGGTCATTTTATTGAATGCCTCAAGGAAAACAGTGCACTGTAAACAAGTTTGCTGGGTGGTTGACACTTCTCAACTGGGTACAAATTATTTTAGCACATACTCTCGGATGCATATGCCATATTCGTTGAGCCTTCTGCTGGAGACGCTTATCTATAAGCTTATCTAAGCAAGGTAAATGAGCTCAGATGGTGCCAAGAACATTTAAGTTGAGCCCAACTAGCATATCACCTCATCTTCTCCCAACATAGATCAAACCACGTCGTCCCAGTGATAAAGCAGCCAGTTCTTCACAGTCACCCCTAAATCTGTGATTTAACGGCTGAGGAGCTTCTCTTCTCATTGGTGAAGTCTGTTTTCCAAACAAAGCCTCCTGGCCGTCCCCATAAGTGCATCTGTTTAATTGTTTCCGCACATTTCAAATATATTAACTGACTGCACTACTGAAACGAGCCAAATTGCCGCTCACCCTGCAGTGATTTCATACAAGCAAATTGCGTTATCCATTCTCAGTTGATAGGCACGGAAAACTATGTAGGGAAAGTCTGAAATGATGCATTCAGATCTGAAGTTTGTTAGTGTGAACAATTAGTCATCTAAACGGCTTAACGTTCAAGAGCAGCAGCAAAACAACACAAGAAAAACTCTCCAAATGGACTGCGCACCATTATTTCACCTCATTACTATGTATGCTTCTATTTTCAAGATATACTCAGTTAACTCTACTGTAATGGATCTCATTTAGGCAAGAAGAGAGGCAGTTCTCCAGGGCCATGCTGTTCAGTTCTGAGTCACACTCTATACTGTGACTTTCTTCAATTGTTCACCAGTATAATATAGCTGCCTGCCAATCAATAGCCTGGATCGATACAACCTTGAAAGTCAACAGTGGTGCAGATGTAGACAGACCAGGCTGTACATGGCTTCTTCAGGAATACATGTTAAGAAATGCATGCCGCATTCAGGAGCTATAATAGTTTTGAAAGCCATATTTATCATCTTACCAAATAATTACCATGGTTACATGACAAGAAATTACTCAAGACTCAGAAGATGTAGTTAATGAGCCAACACAATGATTATAATTTAATTTCAAGTCAAGAATGTTAGGAATCTAACTAAATCTAAATCTCATAAGATTTTCAAAATACATGATGATAAAAACTTGTTTGGTCTGGTTCTCAAGGGAACACCGGGAGATGCTACTTGGTACTCACACTTTACACGGCACACTTATCCTATATAAGCTGTTGTCATCACTTTCCTCATGACTGATCTTTTGTTCTCTCGAACTACCATGTACCATGATGATGATGTGGGCCTGCTTATTTCTCCCTGGTTAAGCCTGTGATTTGCACCCACAAGTCAACAGCTGGCTTTGGGTCAAAAGTCTGTTGTCGTCTAATGCCGAGTTCACATTGCGCGATTTTAGCCTCGATTTTCCCTCGCCGACAGGTTTTTTGCAAAATCGCAGACAAATGCCCAAAATCAGAGGCAAATCGGTGCTTGTTCATGCGAGAGACAGTGTGAGTTATCAAAGACGCAATCTGAGATATTTGGCATGCTAAATATCTGGACCTGTCTGTGATTTAAAATCCTGCTACACTGTAAAAAATGTAAGGCCTCTCCAATTCAAAATTTTCTAGTGAGCGATCACATCTAAACTTTTCAGTTAGCCAAATTGAATTTCTGTGAATTGAATTGAATTTTATCCATTGTGGCAACAGTCTGTTAACATGGGCTCAATTAGAAATAATATGTTGAGCCAATGGAAAAATTTAATTTACCAACACTGTAAAAAATGTCAGGCCTCTCCAATTAAAAATTTTCTAGTGACCGATCACATCTAAATTTTTCAATTTGGCCAACTAAAAAATTTAGATGTGATCACTCACTAGAAAATTTTGAATTGGAGAAATGTTTTACAGTGAAACTGTGAGGTTGGTCCAATTAAATATTTTAAATTGTAGTCACGATTGTATTTCTCACTGTCCCAAAAGACAAAAATGACTAAAAACATAAATATATTAAGCAAAATACAGAATACAGACAACAGGGTTGACATTTTATCACATTACTTTATTAACAAGTAAATTCCAACAGAGGATATTTGGTGAAAATAACTTATTTTCAATAAGGAAAAACTCTGAATATTCAAGAAGTCTTCTGCATAACAGGATGTCTTAATGTGGTGAAGAAAACGCACTGCATAGGCTAAACACCTGCAAATAAAAATAAAAACTAACATTAATGACAAAGTTTCCCTGCATCTGGCAAATGACAGAACAGAAGTTCTTCATTATATAATGAGGATGAGACGAATGAATGGACGAATAAGAAAATCACGAGTTTGACGTGTTTGATATTAAAAGGCAATAACTAAAGCCCTGAAAGAGGCCGACTCCAAATGCAATCTCTGGCACCATGTTCAACGGTCGCATGCCGCATATATCACAGAAATGACTTAATTTACTTATTACCTATCATTTTAGACATATAAGACATGAGGAAAATAAAACTAATGGCTACCATTAGACAATTATGTGGTAAATGAGAACACACTCATGAAACCAATGAATGCATGAACTCGTGATTATACAAAATGTCTTTTAAACTTCATACCGGGTCATGAAGCAAAACAAAGCAAAGCAAAATAATTTCAGTGCTCAATACTCACCAACGTCTTGTGACGATGAATATCTCTCTATTCTCTTGGGAATATTTGTTTCGGTCTTCAGCACCGTTTGGCTCTGCAGTCTGCTCGCGTTCGCGCTCCCGCCGCTCAGCATTTGAAATCTCCACACGAACGGTTTTCCTCAAGCGCATTTTGCGCATGCGTATACAGTTTTTCGGACGTAGGACTTGTTCACCCAACATGGATTTTTCACTTCGACTTCATAGATTGACTGAGCACAATTAAATATGTTCAGTGAATATACAATTTTAATTTTGAGTGAAGACCTTAAGCTATGATTAGTACAATGCATATTTTTGCATGGGGGTAATTATTTGGAAGTCATTTATTGGGCCAATATGTAATGATCAATTTTCACAATTTTTGCCCAAAATTTTTTTTTTACAGTGTGAATATGTGAAATATGTTCCGATTGAAAATTACATCGGCGATGACCTACAACAAATCAGAGAGCAAGATACAGGGCAGTGGGAAGTTTAGGGAGGAGTTATAGACCAAATATCAGTCTTTTTTATAGATATATTTACAATTTTATAAAACAGAAACAAAGCACAAACACTTATTAGAGCAGCACATTGCAAAATTATTTATTTACCTCCAACTCTCTTTGCAGAACACAATCCTTGCTCTCCACGTCTCCCCAACACTTTCCTCCTCCATAATCTTTTTTTTCCCTTTTCTCCTTTTCACTGCAAATCAGCGCACAGACAATTTGGATCGCAAGCTTTTTGTGGGCTATCATTTTTAATAACAATTCCAGTCTCACGCATGTGTGATCTCACATAATTTCCCTGTCTCTTCTCACGTATGTCTGGTTGTGAAACGTAGTTTGCGGACCAGAGTTGTCTGCGTTCAATTCTGCATTACACGGTAATTTCCGTTTTTATGACTGGATTCCACGTTACGTCCATGTTTTCTGCATCGCAACTATAAAGACATTTACCAAAGAATAATTAATGAACACACTTATCATCATGATTGCTATCTTACCAGAGATGAAGAAAAAACCTACTCCCTGTCCCGATTGTAATAACATTTTCACAGTGAGATGAGATATCACGGAGACGCGCAAGATCAAACATGACTTGAGAAGAAAAACAGATGGAGGATGATCAACGTCGTCAGCGGGATCTGTAGTTTTGTTTTATGGGAAGAAAAACAAAGGGGGAAAAAAGAATATGGGGGAGCTTGTTTCTCAATACTCCACTTTCGTGGTATGTTTGTGGCTGCCAAGTTTCAGCTAAAGAAACATACAACCAGTACCGTCGCAAGGGCTGTGCCAAGTGTGCGATCACACAGGGCCTCGCGCCTCACGCAAAAGTAAAGTGATGACTTGATGATGTAAAGCCAATAGGAAAGTTCATGTTTTTGTCCTTCAAAATAGTTAATAGTTAAAAAACATAGCTAAAAATGTGTATCGTGATGCTTTATTATTCTGCTTGTTAAAGATGTATTATGCAGTAACTTGCAATAGCATATTTCTCTGTGCGTGTGACAGTGATTCATGCACATACATGTCAGGCAGCGCGGCGTCGCACGTCAAGTTCATAGAGCTTTATTCAGTCCATTCAAATTCTGATTTTGGCTGCCTCTGAAATGGGTCAAACCATGGATATTACCTCAGAAGTTCAAGTAAATACGCTAGAAATGCACGCTCATTTAAGGATATGCATTTATTGCATGGACGGAGAAAGCACGGACGCCTGCATTTCATTTTAAGGTTTTTTATTTAACACTATTAAAGTTACATAAGCGTAGCCTAACTATTACTAACCTTTCGGAGCATCAGTGAGAGCAATGGCACCGCAGAACGAGTAAAGCCTACTCTATCTCTAGACGTTTTAAATGTTTTTAAATATGAAAACTGCAAAAAGCAACGAAATTGTCAAACATCCATTAAGCGCATGTTCACAGAGGAAATACTGAAAAACAGCACTGGTCCTCTCAATACTGTATGTTTATTTTACTGAGAAATGGCTTCAGATGATTCAGTGAGACAGCAGTCCAAACTCATTCAAGTGGATTCAGGCCGTTTTGCAAACACGTTTGACCCTTTCATAATTTTTTTACATAATTTTAGCGTCAAAATGTGCCCAGTTCACTGCAAAAAATGCTTTTCTTGTTCAGTTACAAAGTTTAACTTCTTGAACCTAATGCTGTTAAACTGAATATACAATTTTTTTTCTTAAATATATACCCATAAACAACAAATTGTTCATCACTATAGCAACAGTAGACCCCCGTTAATAGGCTATACCCCCTGGCCTCGCAAATCACATTCGTACAGGGCCTCGCACCCAACAACTGGTTAGTGAAGTTTGCTCGTTCTCATTGGCTATCGCGGGTATCACGTCAGAGGCAGCCAAGAGTCGTAAACATGTTTGATGCGATCGGGAGCAGTAAAATAAATGTAATGACACCCCACAATAACACAATTTTGCGACAAGCATCGAATCGGGCTCAAAATCTGTTTTAAAGTGTGTGGCCAGCCTAAGCCGGGCTCAGACTACAGGAGTTTTTAAATCTTAAGCGATTGTAAAATCTGCTTGCATCACGCACATAAGGAGAATCTTCACAGATGTTCTTCTTTCAAATCTCAAACATTTCACACACACACACACCACAATATTTTCTTAAGATTATAAGGTCAGATTTATCACCTCATGTGATCTCACAGGGAAGCGAATGTAAAGAAAATGTATACTGTGCCACGGCAACTTGCTGTATCAATACTTTACTTATTCTTTGTAGTGAAAAAAAAAAGAAGAAAGTATTTTGAGGAGAGACAAAGGCAGTCGTGTTGTTGCCACAGTTCAACCAGCCGTTCCTCCATCTTCGTTGTCCACCGTACCCGATCACAACATTTTTAACAGAAGTGTACAAAAAATAAACTTACATCAAAGGAGGGAGACGATTTATATCTAGAGACTAGAATATTGTAAATATGGGCACTTTTGCCTTCAGCCAATAAGTGAGTTAAAATCATGTATGCCCTTCTACAAAAACTGACTAAAACGAATCAGTGAATCATTTTGTGAATTATACAAACAAATGACTGACTGACTAAAATAAATCAAACTCTCAAATGTTTAATATGAGGGAGGACAGTTTAGGAGACCAAACTTAGTAACCAATAGCAGCACATAAAAAGCCACTCAGAACACCCAGAAAACCCCAGTATGAGGACCACAAAAAATTATGTCAATTTAGCAAATGCTTTCTCATCCACAACATTAAACCATATGTTTTACTACAAAGACGATCTACCTAGAATTTTTTTCCTGAATCATGTCCAAAAATCATCACAGAACATCCAGTAGACACGCATAACAATGTAGTTCTATTTCCATCAAGGTATATGGAGAACTATAAATAGATTGAACAATATAAATTGGCAGTTTCATCTAAAATTAACTTAAAGGGGTGGTAAAGCACGATTTCACTTTTCTAACTTTAGCTAGTGTGTAATGTTGCTGTTTGAGCATAAACAACATCTGCAAAGTTACAACTTTCAAAGTTTAAAACAAAGGGAGATATTTGCTTTTAAAGAAATCTATTTCTAAGGACTACAGCAAACGGCCGCTAGGGACTACTACACATTCCTCCAGGGTCTCTGACATCACCAGCCCCAATATTTACATAAACCCCTCCTCTGAGAATATGAAATAAGGGGGGGTGAGGCCATTTTGAATCGCCGCGGGGAAGAGTTGTTGTGGTAGGCTAGTTAGTAGGCTGGAGAGTGTTGTTGCCAATGCCTACGAAATCAAAGCACGAGACAGACAGGGGTCGGAGGAGAAGACCGGGAAATGTGACATAATGGACTATATTCGTCTGTATTTGCAATACATGGAGCCGTGGTTCAGCTGCACGAGACAAACCAGCCAGTGTAAGCGCCGCTGATCCGCTGGAGCTCACAACTCCGAAAACCCCAGATAAAATGTACAAATAGGCACTCTTTATATAAATAAACCACAGATTTGAGCTTTAAACAACTACATTATCGACTGAAAAAGTCTTAAAACTCCGTTTTGTCACACATTAACAGTAGATTTTAACAAAAAAAGACGTAAACACAGCCCATGTCAGTCATTTCTCACCGAGACGAGCCGCTGGCAGAAGTCCCTCCTATGACGAGAATTCGCGTCTGTTGTGCAGTGAATGTCACACGCGAATGAAGCGAGTAAACTCAAAATGTTCAAGCGTCCACCTTCACGCGAATAGCGCGATTTATTCGCGTCCGGTGTGAACGCCGCATGAGACGGGCGTGCGCGGCTCCCGCTGCCCATCTCACGCAGGAAGGCTTCCACAATCTTCACGAGCGCTATGAAAGCGGGATTCGCACAACGGCTTGTCCTGAAAGATGGATTAAAAACAGAAGCTGTTTACGGGCCACAACCTGTAAGTAGGATTTATTTTTCGTCGATGTGTTTTCCTGTAATAGTTTGTGTTGTTAATTGTAGTCTATGTTGTAGCAAGGAAGTAAACATGACAACGCTCATTTGGCTCTGCAAACCAGTTTGTTAAATGCTCATTCATACTTAACGTTATCCGACAAACACCTAATGTTACAAACTTTTTAAAATCTCAACAGCAAACTTGGCATTAGTGCAAATTATTCTTTGTTTAGAGCTTTTATGTATTGTTTATCTACAGGCATGCTAAACATGGTTCTGTGTTTGATTTGGATACTATAGTAAAGCCAATGTTTAGTGTTCGTTCTTGCGACAGATATTTGACAAATCGTTCTAAAAATACAAAAGTAACAGTGCCATTCAGGAGCGATCACTATAGATCCGCAGTCTTTACTCTTCAGGACTGAACAGGTTCTGCTCGATCATCTTCACTAAAATTGTCTGGGTCTGATTCGGGCTCAAATTGGTATGGTTTTATTGACGCTATTGAACCCAAAGCACAGGCTAGTAGCCTGAGGCTACCGGTGAAGGTAAGGGGCCGGACGTTTCAGACAAACTGCTCTAGGCGGTTAGCCAATCACAACACACTGGGCCAGCTAACCAATCAGAGCCCATTGCATATTTTTGAGGGACTGGCTTCACAGAATCCGGAAACCATCAGACTGTTTTTACAAGGAGGGACAGAGCAGTGTAGAATAAAGGTAAAATATATGAAAAATAATGATTGTTTTTAAAAACGAAGCATGAACACGTTACAGTGCACCCCACAAACACAATCAAGCCTTCGAAAGAGTGTGCTTTACCACCCCTTTAATGTTGTTTCCATGGACAACAGCGTAACCTATCCGCTGACAGAGCTGGAGCACTAGAACTCAATTGCTTAGTTGATATAGAGGTGTGAATCACGCCGTATAGACTACACGACTCTGTGCTAAATGCTAACATTGAGGAGCTCAGCAGAATCAAAGTGCTGATAGATTGAGAGCTTTACAGCAAAGCAAAAGGGCTCATCAGAGGCTGAAAGGAGTTGTGCATGCATAAACAGCACTGCTGGCCTCAGTTTATTCACTGCTGTCAGTCAGTTGGCACAACGAAACATCTTGAATGAAATGCACTCTGCTCTGTCACACAGCGGCGAGTCTCATGAACCCACTAAAACTTTTTGAACACATATGGGGGCCATGAACTGCATTGTTTTATAATATTTCTTGTGGTGCACTTATAATGTTGGTATGATTTGTACATAAAAAATTGTCATAATTTAGAAATAAAAGGCATTTTTTCTACCCTGATTGTCAGGAAACTGGAAATAACAGGCGGCAGAGATGAGGGATCCAAATGCAGGGAGAATTTAATGAAAATAAACAAAATAACACTGTGAAAAACCACAAACGAAAACACAGGGAACAGCGAAAACCTGCATGACATTAAACAACGACCGACAGAGAACAACTGAAGTACTGGGGAATATATACACAAGGGGACAAGGCTAATAAGATAACAAGAGGAGTGGTGAATGTGAGACACCTGGAAAACTAATCAACATGAAAAACTACAATAACTACAAAACTCCACAGGAAACAGAACACAGAGAATGCACAGATAAACTACAATATAAAAGTCCCACAAAAGTGCAAAACACAGAACAGATGTGACACTGATTTTAGCCCTCTGATCTGAACGCTCTGTTTATAGGGGCGTTGTCTGCTGTGAGATTTCAGTGTACATGAATGTACATATCATTTAGGGTGACCACCATCAAACAAACCAAATGTGGGACGATTACTAAGTTTGTGTGGGACAATGCGGGACATGTTACCGACACTAAAACATAACCTGAAGCTCTGACATAATGTCTACTAACTTAATAAAAACATTTGTATTCTGCCTTTCAGCTGATACAAATACTTTGTTCTTTAGTCCCATCCAGAAAACACCATTACATCACAATGTAACATTTTACATGTCATTTAAGTTCAACATCACTGAGCCCAAAGGCAGCAGGCATCATGCAAATTACTAGAAGTCCCACTAAAATCTGACAAAATAAATAATGAACAAATAAAATATAAAACAACATGAAATTAGTTCATTGACAGGCTTATATATTCATTTATATTATATATTAAGAATATAACCAATTTACAGAATTACCATTCGTTTTCTAACAAGGAACCCATGGAACGAATCACCTGGATAAACCTGGAGAAGATTCGAAATACATTCGGGAGCTAGACCATGCATGCAGGCTCATAAAAACAAACATTAAAACTTTATATGCGATATGCGGGACAAGGGGGGAAAATCCTGTGCGGTACAACGCAAAGAGGGATGGGTGGTCACCCCAATATCATTACATAAAAAATGTTGAAATTGCGACTGATTTACCAACGAATCCGCATAGTTCAGGTGATATATGCAAAATGTGAGGTGATATGTTCACTTTTTCATAAGTTAGTTAGTTAGTTAGTTAGTTAGCACATTTAAAAACAATTAGAGTTGGCCAAAGTATTTTCCAATAAAACTATATTCCAACTTAACAAAATACAAAAACATTAAACACCAAACCAAAAAACAATTAAAAAACAAGACAACAGTAACACAATCAACTGCTAGCTCAACCATAAGCCTGGGCAAGTAAATGCGCCCTTAAACATGATTTAAAAATACACAATGTAGTACAACATCTAATATCCAGAGGCAGATTATTCCAGAGGCGGGGTGCAGCAACAGAGAAGGCACAATCCCCTTTGGACTTTAGACAAAATGTAGGGATTTATAAATGTAATGTTTGAGATGACCTCAGTGGCCTTGCCGTTTGATAAACCTGGAGAAGATTCAAAATACATTCAGGAGCTAGACCATGCAAGGCCTTAAAAACAAACATTAAAACCTTAAACTGCACCTTGAAATTAAATGGGAGCCAATGCTGGGGAAACACTGACCTGCTTCTTGGTCACAGTCAAAAGCCTACTTGCTGCATTTTGTAAAAGTTGAAGGTGATTCAGCAGAACACAAGGAAGACCCAGATACAATGAATTACAATAGTCCAACCTTGAAAATATAAAAGCCTGTATAACTGGCTTCAAATCATTAAAAGACCAAAGGGTTTGATTTTTGCAAATGCGCCTCAAATGAAATAAGTCAGCCTTCACCACTGAATTTATATGATTATCAAATTCAAGCTCTGAAACAAATATAATTTCCAAATTCTTTGCTTGCTTATGCACATTAGAGACATGAGGGCCAAGACAATCAAATATTGGTGCGGGTGACCTAATAGAGCCAAACACTAGGCATTCTGTTTTAGCTTCATTAAGTTGTAAAAAATTCTATGCCATCCATAATTTCACTCAAATAATTCATCAGAGCATGTAATAGAGTGCCATCATCTGCCTTCAATGTAATATACAGTTGAGTGTCATCTACATAACAATGAAATGCAATATTATATTTTTGACAAATAAGGCCCAGTGGTAGCATGTACAAAGAAAACAATGTTGACCCAGAATTGACCCCTGTGGAACCCCACAAACACAGATGGCAGAATCTGAATAATAATCTCCCAATTGTACAACAGAGCTTCTATCCTTTAAGTAAGAAAAAAAAAAAAAACATTTGAGGGCAAGAGCATAAAATTAAAAAGCATGAAATTTGGTACAGTCTGGGGCCCTGAACATTTTCAGAAATGGAGCCATCACAAAAACGCCTCGTGGCGACCATTTTATTTTTGCAGCATAACCAAATTATGTATTTTGTATTATATCTCCTGAATCAAACATGATAACACAGAAAAGGTTAAGTGTTTTTGATAATTACGATACCATATAAAACATATAAAATAGTTAAAGCGATAGTTCATCCAAAAATGAAAATTTTCCCATGATCAAGCCGTCCTAGGAAAATATGACATTCTTCTTTCAGACGAATACAATTGGAGTTATATATATAAAAAAATAATCCAATAAAAAATCCAACAAATTGGAAAATCCAATAATTATAATGAAAGTGAATGGCAGCCCAGAGTTTGAAGCCCCAAATAATGCATCCATCCATCATAAAAGTAATCCACACGGCTCCAGGGGTTAATAAAGGCCATTTGTAAGACAAATATCCATATTTAACATGTTATAAAGTAAAATATCTAGCTTCCACCAGACTGCCTTCTGTATTAAACTTACAGAAAAAAAAAAACGTAACTGATGTGACCTATGAAGTTGGACGTAGCGTACGCATTTTGAACTTCAAAAGGCGTTACACTTTCTTCGAATGTGAATACAGTTGAGTTGAATACGGAAGGTGGTCTGGCAGAAGCTATATACTTTATAACGTGTTAAATATGGATATTTCTCTTACACAAATGCATCGCATTCGCTTCAGAAGGCCTTTATTAACCCCTGGAGCTGTGTGTATGACTTTAATAATGGATGGATGTGCTGTTTGGGCTGCCATTTACTGCCATTATAAAGCTTGGAAGAGCCAGGACATTTAAAAAAATATATATAACTCTGATTGTATTCATCTGAAAGAAGAATGTCATATACACCTAAGATGGCTTGAGGGTGAGTAAATCATGGGGTGATCTTCATTTTTGGTTGAACTATCCCTTTAATTATGAATTCAGTGACATGAGAAGGAAATCCCAGTATCTGAGAACCTAGGCTAGACTTTGTTGCATGCGTGTTGTGTAATATGCAAAAAGCTTAATCCTTTTGTTCATTAACCCTGTCAATACAGTGACCGTAAAGAGTAGAATATGCAATCTGACTTTAGCAACATAGCTTAAAAAGAATGTCAAACAAAGGTTTACTTAAAAAAAAATCTATTTCAGAAACACGTTTGTTTTATTGTTTTGTTGTTTTGATTGTTGAACCTATTCAGTCTCCTTCACTGTCTCATCCACATTGATACAGAGCAGTGCACTGTGCACATAGGCTTTTTTTACATTTGCAGAGCCAATCAGCAGCCTTTCTTGCAACCAGTACACTGAATCAAGACTATCTGCTAATCTGATTGACATCATTGACAACTGGTGTACCATGCGACAGCAAGAAAGTCCTCAGTTTCTGTTTTGGCACACTGGCCTGCACAAGAATCAAATCAGATTGCCTCTTGCATACATGACGCGGCAGATATAAGAATGCTACTCCATGCGGGAGATTCTGCAAGAAAATGATTTAAAAAGATAATCCTATGCACTGTGGACACAGATCTCCTGGTCCTAGCCATTACACGTGTGTCAGAGCTAGACATTGAGGAGATGTGGGTGGCATTTGGGACTGACAAGAACTTCAGATACATACCTGCCCACGAGACTGCCAAGTCTCTGGATTCTGACAAATCCAAGGCCCTTCGTGTGTTCCATGCCTTCACTGGCTGTGGCACAGTATCTAAATTTGCAACCAGGGGCAAGAAGACAGCAGGGGGTACCTGGGCTGCAGATGACATGACAACAAAGGCCTTCAATGCCCTGTCAACGGCTCCAAAAATGGCTCAATTGTGGAGTGCTTCACAATTCTCCTCTACGATCACACAAGCAGCCAACTCAACATTGATCAAGCTTGTCTTGGGTTGTTCACAAAGAAAGGAAGAGGAATGGAACAAATCCCCCCATATACGAATGCACTGGTGCAGCACCTCAAAAGAGCAGTGTACCAGGAAGGACACTGTTGTGGACAAACACTTGAGGTGGCACCAATTATGCCATCTCAGTCTTGGATGGACCCAAGCAATTGGAGACCATTGTGGTCCACTCTTCCACAGGCAATCCAGTCCACTCTTAAGTTGTGGCTGCAATACAGAAAAAAGCCTCCTTAAAGTGCACAGATCTGTGTCAATTTAGAGGAGATTGTGATGAAGACATTGAATAATAGGTTTAACAACAACAACAAAATAATCAAACATGTTTCTGAAATACACTGCTCAAAAAATTAAGGCAAAACTCATCATCACAGTATAATTAAACTTAAAAACAGTCAATTAAACTTCAGGGGTATCAATCTGTCCAATTAGGAAGCATAAGTGATCATGAATCAGTTTCACTTGCTTTGGTGCAAATAAAGGTGACAACAGATGCACTGGAGAGGCAACAGCAAGAGAACCAATAAAAAGGGTATGATTTTGCAGGTGGTGGACACAGACAATTTTTATGCTTATCCTTCCTGACAGATGTGTCTTTAGTTTTGGGTTTTGTAAGGGTCTTGTCACTGTTTGTAGCATGAGGCAATACCTGCAACCCAATCAGGTTGCACAGACAGTCAAGCTCCTCCAGGATGGCAAATCCATATTTGACATTGCAATGAGGTTTGGTGTGTCTCCCAGCACAGTTTCAAGAGCATGGAGGAGACACCAGGAAACAGGTCGTTACACGAAAGAGAGCTGGACAGGGATGTAGAAGGGCAACAACCCAGCATCAGGACCGGTATCTGCTCCTTTGTGCGAGGAGGAACAGGAGGAGCACTGCAAGAGCCCTACAAAAAGACCTTCAGCAGGCAACTAGTGTCCATGATTCAAACCAAACTTTCAGAAACAGACTTCATGGGGGTGGCATGAGAGCTAGACATCCTCTATTGTGACCTGTGCTCACAGCTCAGTACCGTGCAGCTCGAGCAATAACCAGAATTGGCAAGTCCGCCATTGGTGCCCAGTTCTCTTTACAGATGAGAGCAGGTTCACAGTGAGCACATGTGACAGACATTAAATATTCTGAAGATGTCATGGGGAATGTTATGCCATGTGCAACATTATTCAGCATGACCGGTTTGGTGGTGGGTCAGTAATGGTCTGGGGAGGAATATCCTTGGAGGTTGTGCTAGCCAATGGTTCCCTTACTGCTGTTAGGTACCGAGATGGAATCCTCAGAGCCATTGGGTTCCATTGGGCCCAGGGTTCCTCTTGGTGCATGATAATGCCCGGCCTCATGTGGCTAGAGTGTACAGGCAGTTTTTTGATGATGCCACTGACTGGCCCTCACATTTCTCAGACCGGAATCCAATTGAGAACCTCTTGGATATTATGTATTGGAGCATCCAAAGGTCTGATCCAGGTCTGAGAGGAGATCCCCCAGGACACCATCTGTCATCTAATCAGGAGCATGCCCAGATGTTGTCGTGAATGCACACAAATTACAGAATGTATATGAATAAAGATTTTCACTGAATATCGTATTCATTGAGGTCCAATGTGTGATTTAAGTGTTCTTTTTTGAGCAGTGTAGATTTTTTTGTGTCTAACATTAAAAGCTATGTTGCTTAGGTCATATTGAATATACTCCTTATAGACACTATATTGTCAGGGTTAATGAAAAAAAGGATTAAGCTTTTGAAACTCTACGAAAAATGCATGCAACAGATATTATATTATAAAGTCTAGCCTAGCTTCTCAGATACTGTGATTTCCTTCTCACGTCACTGAATTCACCATTAACTATCTACCTGAACAGTTTATTATGTTCTATATGGTATCGTTGTTATCCTTGACCATCAAAACATAGGGGTAGACTTTTAACCTTTTCTGTGTTATCATGTTTGATTCAAGAGATATGATACAAAATACATAATTTGGTAATGCTGGAAAGGTTGCCATGGCGACCATTAGGCGTTTTTGTGATGGCTCCATTTCTGAAAATGTTCAGGGCCCCAAACCGTACCAAATTATTTTCACATATCACCTGACTAACAGTGAAATGTACCGAATACAAATAAGGCGCAACTGAGACATTCACATTGTTGTAACTTTTAGTCCAGGTCCTGTATTGCTCTAGCCTGACGTCGTCATACTCAATTCTAGTCAGAATATGAGTCTGATACTGCTCCATTGGGCTGTGATAATGAGGCATGTTTCAACCGAACCAGGAAAGACCTCAATTGGATAGACCTACAACCAATCAGAGCAACGGAGAGACGCATAGTTGTCAACAGAACTCAACTGCACCTAAGCTGGAAGAAGTAGAAGAAGAAGATGAGTGTAAACAATATTTGCTGGTGTTATAAAAAGAATGCAAGGATACATGGAGTACTTCCCAACACGATCATCATTTTTGAGAGAAATAGTAAAGGTGAATGCATATACGAACAAGTTCTCCGTTTAGGATTAGAATGAATTCAACCCAAGCGCTCTTTGGTGACGTGCATGATTACATTACTGTTTATCATCTGTCCATCATCGTATAAAGCACGCCCTGACAATTTCATTGGTCCAAACAGCTCCTGTTCGGGCATAGTTGCTCCACAACAGATCCAGACTGAATTTCCCGTACTCAAATTTTGTGGGCGGGCTAAATACGGCTGGCATCCAGGCTAGTATTGCTCTTCTCTCCTCGTCATCTCACTAACACTCCAGTGGGCGGGGCCAAAGTTGTGATGATGAAATAGATGTTGATTTTAATCTGCAGAGGCGGTCTTTCAACTATAGGTACATTCCACAATGAGTCGTTATCTGGGCTTGGTAACAATAAAAGCTGTTTTTGGACTATCAAGGAAGTTTTCCGTTCTGAAACATACAGGATATTCTTATCCTATGATGACCTTTTATATGTCAAAAGCTGAAGGAAAATTTGATTTCTCAGTTCATGACCCCTTTAATTTTCAATGATATATCTTAGCTCACATCTTTTTAATGAGTCTAAGAGAGGTGGAGAGAGATTGGTCTTGCTTGATGTAGGATTGAAAATAATCAAAGATAATTTAAATAGAACAAAGACATTTGCTTTATTGTTTCAACCCCCATCTTTCTCACTACAAGGGCCAATTGACAAATAGATGTTGACAGGCCTGTAGGCCAAAATGTGTGTCACACCTTTACAGTGGGGGAAGTTGTAATTATCCGACTGGTCAGTTTGAATGTCTCACATTTGGGTTTCAGTCATATGGTCAAAGAAGGGATAAAATAATATTGCAACTGTTGCTTTGTCTCCGTTATGCTCTGGCTTTCTCTCTTCTTGGGGCCTACTCTTTGGCTCTTCTCTTCTTTGCTCTCTTCTTTTCTTTGTCTCTTTCTCTCAACACTTCCTCTCTCTTTCTTTAATATTATGCCTCAGGTAATATTCTATACATGCTGGGCACAATTAATGGTATAAGTTTTTATCATCTCATACATCTATTTTGTAACTATTTTAAGTGTAACCAGATGTGCTAACTAGTTTTGACTTGGTATCAACTCTGAAGTGCTATCTATTGCAATACAATATCGTCACATTATAGCAACGCTCTCCTCTCCTATTTTGTTGGTATAAGTTGCAGTGGGTGGTAATAGACGAGAAATGTACAGTTTAATATCATCTTCCTAATAATGTTTCTTTAGTCATTCACCCTGCAGCCTGAACCACTGTAGGCAGACCACCCTTACAATGACCAGCAGTGAAGGAAAATGATAGCCATAGATGCACACCACACTCTCTCCTGTTTGTCATGGCAAAATATTCTCCAGTCAGAGCACTGCTTTGCTCTTTCTCTTTTTCCCATTCTGCATCTCTCTCACCTTCTCTGTCTGAGTCTTCTTGCTGGCATTAGAATTCCTTTGAACACCCTAATGCCCCATCAAGGATAAATGTTAATTAGATTTGTTTGTAAACTGGAACCCTTCTACAACTAACCATTTGAGAGGATTAAAGATATGCTACTTTGGCCTGTTAAATATTTACGATTGTTTCCTTGCACCGAAAGTCCCTCAGAACATCTTTTTGGGTGATTCCCAGAAAAAATCTAAACAAATTTGTATTTTGCATTAAAAAAATGAAGCCTATTTTAAGCTGTAACATTATTTTTTATGACATGTGTGCACGTTTTCCAACTAAATGATTTTCTTTTGTAATTTCTATTAGCATAATGCAGTATAACAGTACAACATATTTGAAAACAATACATTTATTTAATTCAGCATTATTTAATACAACAAATACGTCATTGATCTATAAATACTTTTCATTTAAATATCATCATTTTATTTTTACATTAAACTAATAAGAATTCAATTTTTTTCAATTAGGGAAATGAGACATGGGTTTGGGGTGCGCTTAATTCTTAAGAAAATAATGTCACAAAGCAAAAATCTTAATGGTCCTAAAAATAGGCTTCATTAGGTTTTAATGAGATTCACCCTTATACCAGTCCAGAAACTGAAATCATGTTGTCATTAGAGAGCAACAGAGAGAACGAGAGAAGCAAAATAAAGAAAGGTCAGGATCAAATTTTCACATGAGACACAAAAACACCACATTTTTTCCACTTACAAGCTGCATCCAAACTCTCCCACATTTCAGCTCCCTAATGTGTTTTATACAGACAAAATAAAAATGCATCTATAATCCACTCAATATACCCCACTCTTCACACTGCCCTTTGGAGATAAACAATGGTATAAACCAAAGAACCTCTAGGCTATTCGGTGGATTCAATCGAATAAGAATGAACAAATGCCCTGGAAAAATGTTAAATAGATAAAATGTATGAGAAATGAGAAGCAAGGAGAAGAGAAACTTTATGTAATATATTCCTGGATCAACATCCTTATCAACAACTTATCTTTTCCCCATTGAATTTAGATGTATTAAATGGATGTATTGTTTGCCTGACAGAACAAAACAAACAAAAAAAGATGTTGATCCAGCACCACTTTTTAGTTCAGCACCATGGACAGCTCAATTCTACAAGAGCCCTGCAAAATAACAGTTAAAATCCACCCATAATTTGTATATGAATAACACAAGTTAACAGGAAACTTGACCAAAATATAGCTTATTCCCATCACACCTGTACTGACAGCATGGAAGCGTTCACTAATTCTACAGCTGGCAAATCCCTCAAAAGACTTCACAAACTCTGTAAGCTGAAGGTTCTGTGGATGGCGGCAGGAGATGAGGAACTGAGTGGCAGCACACAGTTACTGATTACACGCCTGACAGATCTTCAGGGCAGATGTTTTCATTGCCTCCCCCAGATACGTTCAGCTGCTTTGCCACATTGCAAAAATTAATTAAAATTAAAAAACAGAGGCAGAATTTGGATGTTTTCCAGAGTGAGTCAGCTAGAGAGCATTCTATGTTCTGATGAGTTTGAATGACAGGTGTCCACAATATGGCGACAATATGTGCAGCCTGCTTGAGTGGAGAAACAACTGGATAGAGTTACAAAGATATGTTATATACAATGCAATATACAGTGTATATATATATATATATATATATATATATATATATATATATATATATATATATTTAATTCATGCAATTTCCATTTGTTTCTTATGCTCTTAACAATGTAATGACATGAAAAAATACTAAATTCAAAAAACGTTTTTTTTTCTGGGTCCCAGGAGGCTATATACAAAGTGTAATATATAAATACTATATTTTGAATATGTCTATGTCCTCAGTGCCAGTTAAATATACTACATTTCCAGGAATTTATTTCATAAACAAGATATGAAATCACAAGCAAGCTTTGTATGTTAAAGTTACACGACATCTCATTTAAGAAGCTTAGACATTATAATGGCATTGCATTCATATGATCTAAATCACACACAAACATACACAGAACCTTGAAAACACAATCACCCTGGGCTTCAGATCAAATGTTTTAATAAAATAAAAAGAGCAAACCTTTCTCTCAAGGTAGCATTCACAAAAAGAAAAAAAAAAAACGCAATATCAAAAAACAAAGTTTTGTATTAGAGTGTGTTTCTATGTTTGCCTCCCTGGACTTTCATGGCCTTGCTAAGAACAGTTTTGCAAATATATTCATTTGGGGGTTAATTTGCTCTGAATCTTTGCGTGTTTACAGTTATTCATTAATAACCTTCTCTCATGAATTATTGCATGCACAGACGGTGAGCAACTGTCTAGCCATATCACAAATGAAACAGTGCAGTTTGCCGAAATTGTCTCTGATTTATGTGCACCGTAAGTCAAGGCTTTTTTTTGTCACAGGTCCAAGTCAATTCTCAAATTCTTTTTTAGTAATAGTCATTTGTTTTAGCTGGCATGGAAGGGATGCACACCTACAAATGTGGAACATTTTAGGCACATTTCTTCTTCATGTAAATGTCACTTGATAAGATAAAAAATCCTCTTTGCTTACCCTATAGTAAATCAACAGGTATACACAGGGATTTGTTTTATTTCATATTAAACATGATGGCATCATGTTGCAGCTGTTGTGTACCTAGGAGCAAATGAACGAATAAATTCACCACTGGAAAAACTACACAGAAATATTTTTATATTTATAGAAACTAGTTTTCCTTGTGTACTGTGTTGTGTTGTTCATGAGTGAGAGATAATCCAAATAAGTCCATTTATTTCCACCTGGAGTTTCCATCTACTGCCAAGCTCTAAAAAGCACAAAAATAAATAAATAACTAGATAAAAAGGCAACATAGCTTCAGAAGACATGGAATGTAGCACACAAGTAGCATGGACTACTTTTGTGGTGATTTTTGTCCTTGTAGGTGCTTGAGATGTGATCACAATGAACTGCTGTTGTATAAAACCTGCATGAAGATTCTTTAAAAATGCTTGAAAAATAACAGCATTTAGCTTTGACATGATATGATGAGCAAATAATTATAAAAAATATTTGTTATTCTTGAAGTAAAGCCAAAATGACAGAACATTGTATGTGCTCAAGACTTGATTCACACAAATTAAAATAGATCAAATGCATAGATTCATTTGTTACTTTTTTTTTCTCTTTAATTTGTCATTACCTTAAAGGCACACTATGTAGTTTTTCGCTGCTAGAGGTCACCTATTCAAAACAAAAGCATAGCTTGATGACGCCAAGATTAAAGGTGCAATATGTAGGATTTTTGCAGTAAAATATCCAAAAACCACTAGGCCAGTGTTATATATTTTGTTCAGTTGAGTACTTACAATATCCCAAATGTTTCCAACTATTTGTAAATCGTGAGAAAATTGCGATTTTAACCAGGGAACCTGTCAATGCCGTCATATCCGCGTTACCCTCGGTTTCCGCTTTTACTGCCATAGAAACCATGGCAACAGACGTGGACAACTGCGTAACTTCTAGAGGTACGCTGTTGTAGTGTCATTCAAACATTATGGACCATGGAAAGTAGACTTTGGAACAAAATGAGAAATCAAAAGAGGAACAGTATTGACGTGGCGTTTTCAAGATGGCGAGAGCTTCGCAACAAACTTTGACTTGACGGAGATGCCGTTCTGTGTGTGCTTTATTAGACAGGTGAGCAAATGTACATACAAAGAATCAATGTTATGTAGCTCAACACAATGAAATATTAGAATATCATCAGTATGATGTTCTAATGTTGATGTAGCTTACTGCTAGTCTCATACAGCCAACAAACTAACACAGAGAATAACATTGTAACTTTCAACACACTCAAATGCAGTTTAGATAGTGTAGACCAAGTGAAACAGAATTGCGTTTCCTCAATTTGAATTCGTCAAATAAACTGACCTGTCGGAAACGAGTAGTAATTCAGCACTTGCCGGTAGTTAGAATGAAATGTCCTACTTTCTTTATATCCCCCAGGATTCACGCGTGTGGCACTGATAACTGTCTCATATTAGTAATCGTGCCCTGCTTCATACCACAGTCATGTTAAAAAACATGAAGGCATTCACTCATGCATAAACATTATTTCCCCACAAACATTATTAGATCCATCGGTATGACGACAAGTTCCATGATTCCCTGCTCATTCACTGCGTCATCAATCTATGGCTTTGTTATTGTTTTGAAAAGGTTAGTGACCACTAGCATCAAAAAAATACATATTGTAGCTTTAAGAGCGGAATCTTGGGAGATGTCGTTTTCACCTCACAGTCGGTGGAAAAGAATCGAGACGGGACTGGTGCAGAAATCATGTTCATGGATGAGATTATTAACATTACTGTAGTATGAAGCAGAGCAGGCCTGAGTGCTGTGGAAGCTGAACGAGGTCACTGAAGCGTTTGCTAATGAGAGACAGGCGCAACACACGGCTGGAGGGCAGTGGAGCTTTTATTATGACACAGTCGCCACTTCCGCTTCTTCTGGTCATGCATATGTGGGCTAATGCAGCGCTGTTTTATCATATTAGATACATTTGAGCATGTTGAAAATTATGTTATAACGTTGCGTTATTGTGCATTCACTCGGCGGCTACTATGAGACACCTGTTGCACACTGCAGTAAGCTAGATCGATATTACACTATCATATTAATAAATGTTGAAAGTGTTGCAAAATGCCATGCAATTCATTTTAAAACACATTGTATGACGGAGAAAATGCTGTATTACTGTACAATAAATATTTTTCTGTCTATAAACAGTGTTGGGGGTAACGCATTACAAGTAACTTGAGTTACATAATCAGATTACTTTTTCAAGTAACTAGTAAAGCTCAACAGCGCTCAAAGCGTCACATTTTTTGCATTTTAGTACCGACTTGGTATCGTGGCCTGTACTTCTGACAACACTACTCCAAACAGTTGTTCCCTTGTCTAATAAAACATATTAAAGCGTCTTCTGCGTTTCCATGGTTTCTACAAAATTAAATTGAAACCGAGGGTATGATGTCCGTGACAAAGTCTGTGTCCTGGTTAAAATTCTCTGGATTTAAACATTCTCTAAAACATTTGGGACAATGTAAGTACACAAGTCAACTAAATATACAACACTGATATGGGGTTTTTTGTCAAAAATCTTACATATTGTGCCTTTAATTAAAGGCTAAAATAATTAATAAATAATTCATAAATATATATATTTTTTCATCTGTAGTGAAAGGTTCAGAAATTCTCCATCCCTTTTTCATTAGGTCCAGGACAGGCTAGATAGGACATTCTTTGCTGAAATACATGTACATATGAAAATCACATTTAAAATGCAGATTACACAGAAATGTAAATTTCTTTTCCAGGTGCACTACTTTATTACAGGCCTGCCTGTCAAGATGACGAATGACATGATTTAGCTCTCAGTCAAACCTCAGTCTGAGGTGGTCAAAAGGGGGCTGAAGCATTTTAAGTTTCAACCCCCTGAAATTGTCTCACTAAAACTGCAGCAGAAACTTGCTGAATTCCAGCACAATTTACAGTAGTTAGTTATCAGCAGTTTTCTACAGTGAACAATTCCCCTCAAGCAACAACCTCAAGAGCACAATAATGATCACGGTTTACCCTGCTAAAATGCGTTTAACATATCGCATGATAATAATTCTCACAACAAAAACATGGGATTTCCGACTCTAATGCCTATAAAACTAGACACACCTATATCTGTGGAAAATGCCAGTAGCTGTTCATTTCCTGTCAAAATAAAATGCACAGCTCTAGTATATATGGATGTTAGTTCAGCTCATTACTGTGTTTGTTTATACAGTATATAACAAGAACTAATTGCTGTTTATTTATTTTAACAGCCTTGTAACCCCATAGGCCACTGCTTTTTGATCAGAGTAAAAAACGGACAAGATAAAATCTCTCTATTTGAATGTTTTACCTGATTTAAAAAAATTAAAAACAATTAGCTAATTATTTATAATTTGACTAGAGATATCTGAATGCAGTTTCCTCCCCCAGGGCTGTCGATCTATTAAATTGTTTTAAATCAGATTATGTGGTATTCTGATTAATTGATCAAATTAATTTACATAAAGTGCCCCTAATATGCTATTTTAAAGGTTGCTAATTTTGTTTTGTTACATGAATGGTAATATCTGAAAAAGCATAATAGGGGCACTTTAATCACATATCAATATTTACTAAGAAGGTAGATTCAAAGACATTACATTATTATGGTGCCTGAAAAAAAAATGTAATAAACAAAACAAGGTATTTTTAGGCAATGCACATTGCCTATAGTTTATAGTTCAGAGGGGCTTTATTAATGCATTCATTTTTCAATTGGATATTTTTTTTATATATAAATAATTGTACTAAATGAACATGTGAAATTAACAGTCCTCGTTGTATCAGAGAGTCTACAGTTGCTGCACACCCACACAGGCCAAATCTGAGCGCCAACAAGTGTGTCACACACTAGTTACCTAAACTGCAATCACCTGCAACTTTAGCGAAATGTTGCAGAATGTTGCATGAACAGTAATGTTGCACATAACAAGCTGGCATGACATGGCATTTGAGGATCTGCAAAGCAGGAAGCCTGACAGTTTTGTCTCCAACTTGTCCATTCTGTCAGCTAGGTTTCAGGATTGAAGCTCTTTAATGATATACCATAGCAGCTGACTATGGGACGGCAGCCACTTGGCTGCTCATATTTAATTGGATCCACAACATTGAAATTTTTCCCTCATTCAAAGTGTAACAAGTTCACTCCCACCCCAGGATATCAATTTTATTACACATATTGGTGACAACAGCATTGCATTATTAAAAAAAGGTTCCCTTTAAAAATAAAAAAAAAACTCAGGATGTTTAAAAAAAAAAAGCCAAGAAAGAAGTTTGTTAAATCAGCTGAGAACAAACACAAGATGGGAAAAAATGTATATTGATCGCAATCTCGGTAGGCAACGTAGCTTGTTATGCTTAATTAATTTCACCAATATTTGTCATGTGCACCCAGCCTGAAGAGTTATGAACTCATCATTTACATACTGAGAAATCATTGATCAGAACAACTGCATTGATTCTTCTTCCATTTATATAAGCATCGCGACACCCACGCTCATTGACAGCAGAATCAGTCATGTCAAAGATGGCTTCATTAGCAATAGAACCATTTGCATGCCGAAGAATGAGTCATAATGTGATGTGAAATATGAGCTAACAGAACCAACATTACAATGCACCACTGATTCCTACCCCCTGCGGTAAAATCAGAACAGAGGACATATACGAACACATTGTAGATGTATCAGTTGTGTTTTTTTAGACTGAGGACCACAAGAAAAAGCCTGTTGAACCTCCACGGCAGTCCTTGAACTCTAATCCTACATGCCCTTAATTTGGGTAGACAAAGGACCCTCAGAAAAGGCCACATCAATTTACCAGGACAACCCATACTAACCTGCGAGACAAAGGAACAATGGCTGTCTTGGCTCGTAACATGAAGACACAAGAGTGTGATTCATATGGATTTTCTTTCAAAGATAATACGACTCTCAGGGGGCCGCTGTAGCTCGGTTTGGATTTGGAGACACAAACGGTGATAATTGAAAGCGACAGCAGGTTGAGTACAATGACTGACTTGATAACAACAATCATAACCCTGTAATCATCTCAGCAAGGTATGCTCAACTTCCTAGATAAACAAAATTACCCGACTGTCTCCCATCATTGTTTCTTTGCTTCTTTCGGCCATTGATCACGATTCACAAACCGAAGCCTGCAAACAGGAGAGGACCAACGGAGCCGGGAACAGTTTGTCCTATATTTGTGCTGGAGGCAGCGACCGCAAGAATGGCATTCGTTGATGCCTCGCTCCATGACCTCAGGGATGAAAGGCCACTAAAGGACACCCCCTGCCCCACTTTCCCTCATGTTCACCACTGTGTACAGGTTTGTGAGAGATTGTAGGAATGAGCGGTATGATAGTATCCACATGGCTATCAGTGTGCAGGACTGCTTTATCTTTACACCTGAGTAAATAAAGAACATAGATAAATAAGATAATATAGAGCAGTATTTCCCAACCACTGTGCCATGGAACACTAGTGTGCCATGAAATGTCAGGTGTGCTGTGGAAAATGACCAAATTCCAAAAAAGAAATGCTACAATAAGTATATATATCTGCACTGTCGGGCGGAAGCCTCGTATTTCAATATTTCAGCATTTTTGTTTTATCTTTTTAAAAATGAATGCTATTGGTTATCCTTTATCCAATGAAAAACATTTAAAAGAGGTTGTGACTAAACATTGTAACTCCATTGGATTATCCATCTCAAACTGTAAAGCGTACAGCGTTTTCTTTATTCAAATGGACTGCATTTATATAAATGGTAAATGGACTGCATTTATATAGCGCTTTCAACAAACCCAAGATCTGTTGACCATGCGCTTTACATATTGCCTCACATTCACCCATTCATACACCGACGGCGGTGTCAGCCATGCAAGGCGCCATCCAGCTCGTCGGGAGCAGCTGGGGTTAGGTGTCTTGCTAGGTCATGTAGGTTAGTAGACAACCTACATGAACCACTGAGCCACTGCCGCCCCAACAAAGTACATATTCAAGAAACACTATGTCTATAAAGGCTAAAGTTTTTTTGCATTTAAAAATTCATTGCAAGTCTTTGGGATGTGCTGGAGTAGACTTTACAAAGTGCTTGACTCTTGCATTGTAAATACAAGATCTTGACCAAAAATTAATGCACCTCTTGATGGAAATCATCACATTTATTTCCATCAAGAGATGCATACATTTTTGGTCAAGATCTTGTCTTGATCTTGATCTCGTGCCAGCCGCATTGTCCAAAAGGGTTGTACATATATAAACTATAAACTAATCAGAGTCTCATCTCCCATTCCCTTTAGTATATTTTAATTATGGTATTACCCCCCCTCATATCCCCCTGAGATGAGAGAATTATGCATTTTATTTCTGGAAATAAAGAAAACAGCTCCTTCTACTGGCTGTAGTTTTTAGCCTCTGGACAAAAAATCGTCCGATGACGCAAATATCGTCATTTTGCGTCATCGGAGGATTTTTTGTCCAGAGGCTAAAAACTACAGCCAGTAGAAGGAGCTGTTCTGCATGTTTTCTTATACTTGCCCACAGGGGAGAGATCCATAGACAGTAAAAGAAATGGACACAGCGACCCCATAGACTTCAACGGAGAGATTTGAAGTCAGTTAGAAGCACTCACTTCCTGATGGCTGATGTACTGCGCAGCCTCAGACTGAGCTTGACGACGTAGATGTGACGTGAGCAACCTGTCTGACAGTTGTATGTCTTCTAGTTGTGCAAAGTAAATTCTGAATCACCGAATCTTGTAGAGACAGAGAGAGTCATGATATTTCCATGTCACCAAAAAAAAAGCAAAAAAAACCCCATCTAATATAATATAAAGAATTACAATTTGTATGTTTCTTGCAAGAAAGGCTACATTTGATTGACCGTCAATAGAAGACACTCGTTTGCAGCAGAATGGTCTTTTCACACTATTTAGCAAAATAATAACCGTTTTGAACACTGGAAGAACAAACCCATGCCAATGGGTGAGTCAGTTTTTCTATTTTTGGCTGACCAAGATGCTCAAACAAACAGATCAATGTTTTAATAACGTGTTTACACGTTTCAGGGAAATCGACAAAACCCACAAATGGTTCACTTAGAGTTCTGCATATTAGCGTGAGCTAAGAGAAAGTATTTTAAAACTGAAACATTACACACTTCTCCTCTAACAGCTTTTATACAAGTTAATGAGTTCTTATGGGCAAAATTTGCATGACTCATACATAAACGTCTGGATTCGACAAGAGAAAACATTGCTGCAGGAATTATACAAAATAGTCTTGTGCAAAGCTACTCTGAATGTAGTGACCTATCTTTCCAGTCTCCTGTACCTTTGAGAAGATGTCTGTATGCGTAGTGTAGACTCAAGCAACAGGGAAAAGGAATTACAGGTTCACATCCCCTGGCAGTGTACCTTGGCCCTGTTAAGAAAGAACATGCTCCACTCCGCTTCCCATAACATCAGATCTAGCCTGCGCTGCTTTTACAGGATGTTTACTCCTCAGGGGCTCAGATTCATCCTCTTTGGGTTCAAGTCACCTCTCTTTTTCAGCCTTTCTCTCACTCCTTCTGTCCTACCACCAAGTACCATCTGAAAACTCTAAAAAGGGATTCCATCAACATGTACATGGGTATATTAATGAATAGCAAGGTTTAATGAACCCCAGTTGATTGATACATAAGAGTTGCTTGTCTTTTCACAAGGGTTAAATTAATCTTGAAATAGAGTGTCGACTAAAATACAAGCTACACAAGATACACTTGGTCTTGTGGAACGGTAACAGTTTACACAAACATAAAATCTCAAAATTGTCCCTTTCCTCAGATTTTTTTGCATCTGTATTTCCCCCTAATAAAATAAAAGTAAAAGTACAGTGGTGTCTAAACCACATTGAAACATTGAAAGTCACTTGAGCTGTATCATGTTGAAGAGCGGACTCAAGATGACCTAAGTTACTCTGTAAGCACACACTCTATGCACAAAGTAATGAGTGCAATCTTGGCACTTTGGTGAAGACCCTAGATGTGCCCTATCTTGGCAGGCACACCCGCCTGCTATTGTGACACAGATAATAATTAATTAAAAAAAACCTGTGATCATCTTTGCAGGCCCTCAGTTGGGAGCAAATGCCACTGACATTCTTCACACTGCAGCTTGGATAGGCCACATGAACACATGGCAAAACTGCTTAGCAGACATTTCAAGATGAAGGGGTGTTGCCCATGGGAGAACAGCGATTTTCGAAGGGTGTATGTACAAGGTAGAGATGTTTCGATACCCTTTTTCCCTTCCCGATACCGATTCCGATACCTGGGCTCAGGGTATCGGCCGATACCGAGTACTGATCCGATACCTGGGTGTGTATCTGTATATACAGCTGTATATATTACTAGCCCTGTATGAACTGCTAGAATTATTTTATGGTGTGCTTCAGACTTATCCCTTAATAAAACATGAACAAATACATGGTGAACTACTGTATTTATTACAGTATTTTTATTATCTGACATGCATTTGACAGAAATATTATTTATTTTTCTTAAGCGAAAAAGAACTTAAAATGCAGCCACAAATCTAACACTGCAAACTGAAAAAGGTATTTTAGTTGTACAATATAACTGTATAAAAACAGTGCAACAAATAAATGTAGGAATATATATATATATATATATATATATATATATACACTCACCTAAAGGATTATTAGGAACACCATACTAATACTGTGTTTGACCCCCTTTCGCCTTCAGAACTGCCTTAATTCTACGTGGCATTGATTCAACAAGGTGCTGAACGCATTCTTTAGAAATGTTGGCCAATATTGATAGGATAGCATCTTGCAGTTGATGGAGATTTGTGGGAGGCACACCCAGGGCACGAAGCTCCCGTTCCACCACATCCCAAAGATGCTCTATTGGGTTGAGATCTGGTGACTGTGGGGGCCATTTTAGTACAGTGAACTCATTGTCATGTTCAAGAAACCAATTTGAAATGATTCGAGCTTTGTGACATGGTGCATTATCCTGCTGGAAGTAGCCATCAGAGGATGGGTACATTGTGGTCATAAAGGGACGGACATGGTCAGAAACAATGCTCAGGTAGGCCGTGGCATATAAACAATGACCAATTGGCACTAAGAAGCCTAAAGTGTGCCAAGAAAACATCCCCCACACCATTACAGCACCACCAACAGCCTGCACAGTGGTAACAAGGCATGATGGATCCATGTTCTCATTCTGTTTACGCCAAATTCTGACAGAATTCTACCATCTGAATGTCTAAACAGAAATCGAGACTCATCAGACCAGGCAACATTTTTCCAGTCTTCAACTGTCCAATTTTGGTGAGCTTGTGCAAATTGTAGCCTCTTTTTCCTATTTGTAGTGGAGATGAGTGGTACCCAGTGGGGTCTTCTGCTATTGTAGCCCATCCGCCTCAAGGTTGTGCGTGTTGTGGCTTCACAAATGCTTTGCTGCATATCTCGGTTGTAACGAGTGGTTATTTCAGTCAAAGTTGCTCTTCTATCAGCTTGAATCAGTCGGCCCATTCTCCTCTGACCTCTAGCATCAACAAGGCATTTTCGCCCACAGGACTGCCGCATACTGGATGTTTTTCCCTTTTCACACCATTCTTTGTAAACCCTAGAAATGGTTGTGCGTGAAAATCCCAGTAATTGAGCAGATTGTGAAATACTCAGACCGGCCCATCTGGCACCAACAACCATGCCACGCTCAAAATTGCTTAAATCACCTTTCTTTCCCATTCTGACATTCAGTTTGGAGTTCAGGAGATTGTCTTGACCAGGACCACACCCCTAAATACATTGAAGCAACTGCCATGTGATTGGTTGATTAGATAATTGCATTAATGAGAAATTGAACAGGTGTTCCTAATAATCCTTTAGGTGAGTGTATATTAGAAGAAGCTAAAAATTTAAGCTTCAAACATAATCAGACACAACTAAACCACCTAATTAAAAGTGAAGTATGTAAGATTTTTTTTAATGTTAAAAACTCATTATCTTAACCCAGTTTATTGTTAATTGAATACTATTAGCATTCCATTCATGGGTTTATCTCCCCCAAATGTGTAAACATTGAGCCTCCCAGCTTCCCCATAAAAATATTGGCTGTGTTTAAGTCCAATTTTTTATGCCCTTCTCTCGCTAACTTTTCTCCATCTTGTTCACTCGGATGTATAGTCATGTGAAAAAGAAACTACACCCTTTTGAATTCTATGGTTTTACGTATCAGAACATAGTAAATATTCATCTGGTTGATCCTTGGCAGGCCTTAAAATTCGGGCAAGTGTGACCGACTCTGTAAAAGCAGAATTTTCCTGGTCTAGAGAATTAAGGAGTGTGTTTACACAATGCCAAGGAGGAAAGAAATCAGCAATGATATTAGAGAAGCAATTGTTGCTGCCCATCAATCTAGGAAGGGTTACAAGGCCATTTCCAAACAATTTTAAGTCCATCATTCTACAGTGAGGAAGAATATCCTCACTGTAAAAAAGTGAAAAACATTCAAGACAGTTGCCAATCTTCCCAAGACTGGACGTCCCAGCAAATTCACCCCAAGGTCAGACTGTGCAATGCTCAGAGACAAAAAACAAAACAAAACAAAAAACAAGAGCTTTACAGGCCACAGTTAGCATGTGAAATATTAAAGTTTATGACAAAACAATTAGAAAAAGACTGAACAAGTATGGTTTGTTTGAAAGGGTTGCTAGGAGAAAGCCTCTTCTCTCTAAAAGGAACATGGCAGCATGGCTTAGGTTTGCAAAGCTACATCTGAGCAAACCTCAAGACTTCCAGAAAAATGTCCTTTGAACAGACGAGACCAAAGTGGAGATGTTTGGCCATAATGCACAGCGAGAAAAAATGTATAAAATAAATACAATATTAATACAATATATATAATTATGTATATACACTCACCTAAAGGATTATTAGGAACACCTGTTCAATTTCTCAGTAATGCAATTATCTAATCAACCAATCACACAGCAGTTGCTTCAATGCATTTAGGGGTGTGGTCCTGGCCAAGACAATCTCCTGAACTCCAAACTGAATTTCAGAATGGGAAAGAAAGGTGATTTAACCCTCTAGGCACCACGGTCGAGTTTACTCGACAAGATGCAGCACTGAATAAAACGGACGATTTTGTCAAATAGGGTGTCAAATTTCGTTTGACCTCCCCTCCACTAGATGTCAGACATCCTGACTTCATCCTGAGTTCATCCTGACTCAAAAAACGTCATGCTTCTATACAAAATCTTCAAGCAAGAGCACATTGAATCAGTGCGAACAAACTAGCGTGCGAGTGAGCCATTTTATCAGAGCAATATTGTCAATGTCAGCGAGTATTTGCATTAGATTATTATTATTTTCTAATGGCATCAATAAAGCTTACCCGCAATGAAGTGTTGGGTCTTCTATTCGCGGACCCTGATTCTGAAGGGGAATATCTGCCGTGATTCTGAAAGTGAAAGTATAGCCCTACACCAAGCACAAACGGTGAATCCTTTGCCCAATGTAGATGGTCCTTTGCCCAATGTCAGTGGTGGGAACACAGTGGTGTTTCCCGGGGTCAGAGTGTTCATCGCAAAGTTAGCAGGCGTGTTACGCAGTGCGTTGGCAGGGCAGGAGTGGTGCGTATGGAGAGTGGGAGCCGCATGCGCCTGTTTTGCATTCACACTGGCAGCGTTTGTCTCGCGCAGCTGAACCGCGGCTCGTATATTGCAAATACAGTTAGGGAGCAACGTGGAGGCAGGGTGGGGAGTCACAATGACAATGACAGTAGTCCGAACTGTGCACACTCGGCGGGCTTCACTTCATTGATGGTCCTTCGAGCCGGATTACTGGGTTCACGTCAGAGATGGAATTACATCCAGAGTATGATGTTTGCGGTGCACGTCCTAAACGTCACATTCGCCCACCTGTGCGCTATGCAGATTATGAGGTTGATCATAGGGGCTACATCGGAGCGAGGTACAGAGAGGAATTAGAGAGTACTCACCAGGAGGGTAATGCCAGGATGACACCCCTCATCTCCCCTTATGACTCTTCCCTTCGCCTGCAGAGGCGGGATGCTATTCTTCAGGAGATGGACCTGAGCTATAGGGCGGAGAACCCACAGCACAACCAGAAGAATCAGCTAGCCCCCCAGCAGTTTCCAGAGAGAGAGTTTAGGGAACAGCTACGAGATTACTCTACTCCCCTGCCTTCAGCGCTGCACCCCATACATCCACAGGAGGAGAGCCGAGTTGAGTTAGATGACATTCGTCATGAAAGACACCTTCTGCAGCAGACACAGCGGCACATGGCATCAGACTTAGTCGAGCTTAGAGCACTGCGAGCAGACATGAAACAGTTAGTAGACGCAGTTTGCAACATGCAAAGTCCAACCTTTATTCATACCAGAAAGCCAGAGTTAACGGTGATGTCGCCACGGCCACCTGTTGAACGCGAATCTAAAGCTGAGGAAGAGGATGCACCACCACCATGGCCAGACCCAGAAATGTACGGGCCTCTTCCTAGTGACCCACCTATAGCACATTCGCTTATTAGTAGAATGGATGAGGTTCCAAGAGTTAGGGAAGAAGCACTACCAGCCCCAGCTCCTGATATGTTTGTGGGCCAGCCACAAGTTAATCACTCAGCACGTGGGGCCCTTCCCACCGCCAGGCCATGGGATGACACTGCCCGTCATCCACCTTCCTGGTTCAAGCCCGTTCAGTTTCTGCCGCCGCCACACGGATTACCTCCAGCGGAGCCCAAGTACCCTACTGCTTATGGTGGTGAACGGAGTGAGCTTGGCTGTAACCTAACGCCCCAACAGCGACATCCAGGCATGGCATGGACACAAGCCCCACCTTTTAGCTCACCTCAGGGTCGTAACTACAGCATCCCAGAGCCAAGTTACCGTGGGCCACGCCCAACAATCCGCAACTTCTCAAGTCGGGACCCAAGTGAGTTCGCGTGGCTCAAGATCTCATTGGAGAACCTCCTACCACATGATGCATCTGAGCTGTTTAAATATCAAGTGTTGGTCGATCACCTGCAACTAGAAGAAGCCAGGTTAATAGCAGATGCTTACCTTAACTCTCCAACACCCTTCTCAGACACAATGGTTGCCCTCAATGACAAGTTCGGCCGGCCACATCAGATAGCGCTGAGGCGTATTGCTGCTGTGATGGACTCACCAGACATAAAGCGGGGAGACTTTGCTGCATTTGAGAAGTTTGCACTCCGGATACAATCACTGGTGGGGATGCTGAAGACACTAGGCCACGAGGGTGAAGTGGAACTACAATGTGGCTCACATGTTGCTCGTCTGCTGAGCAAGCTGCCGTCTGAGCAGAGAGCAGAGTTTCGCCGCTGCATGTACAATCAGGGCACACAAACCCACACCTTAACTAATCTTTCAGATTGGTTGAAATACGAGTCTTGGTGCTGAAGGACAGTTAGCTGTGAAAGGAGCTTGGGAGAAGCCGGTGTCCAGATATGAGGGTAGGAAGGGTAAGCAACCTATTACTGTGCTTCATGGGGTGAAGGACACTTCTAAGAAATCTGAGGCTCCAGTTCCAAGTAGCTCCTTCAAAGGGAACATGAGCAAGCCATATTGTCCATTCTGCAATAATGAGAAACACTACCTTAGCCAGTGCACAGAGGTATCTAGGCTAACAAAGGATCAGCTGACCTAATGGATAAAAAGTAACAAGAGGTGTTGGCGATGTGCAAGGCCACACCAGGCGGCCCAGTGCAACTTAAAAAAGACATGCAGCCTCTGTCAAAGGAAACATCTTCAGGTTTTGCATGAGGTGAATATGAGGTCATCCGATGAAGCAGCGTCAACACCAGCAGTGGAAAGCCAAGGCACAAGGGGCACAACCGAGGTTCTGTATTTAGACAGACCCACTGAAGGCAGTCGGGTCCTTCTGAAAGTTGTCAAAGTCCGCATTCACCATGGTGACCAGTCAATCAACACCTATGCCATACTTGATGATGGTTCAGAGAAAACTATGCTGTTGTCAGATGCTACAGAGAAGCTAGGTGTGCAGGGGATTCAAGAGGACCTACCACAACGCACAATTAGAGAGGAAATGCAGACCCTCCGTGGTGCATCAGTGTCGTTCTTTATTTCTTCGCCTTTGAAGCCAAAGAACAAGTTTAAGATTACAGATGCATTCACTAGTGATCGTATTGGACTAGCTGCCCATACTTATCCCATGGAGCAACTCCGGAACACCTACAAGCACCTCACTGGCCTTCCCATATGGACTCTAATAAAAGTCAAACCCCTGCTTCTCATTGGAAGTGACCATCCCCATCTCATCACTCCCATTGAACCTGTCAGATTGGGACCGCCAGGTGGGCCTGCTTCCATCCACGCAAGGCTGGGCTGGACTCTGCAGGGCCCAGCGAGTGTAGTCCGTCACCATGCCCAATCACAGCAGTGTCTATTTACAACAGTGACACCCCAGGTGAGCGAGCTTATGAAACATGTTGAGAGATTATGGCAGGTCGACATTGTTCCATTCAGAAGCGAGAAACTAGTTACTCGTTCAAGGCAGGACCAAGAGGCCATCAGCATCCTAGAGACCAAAACCATCAGGGTAGAGGTTGATGGCATTCTCCGTTACGCAACCCCACTGCTCCGCCGGAAAGACATGCCGCTCTTTCAGGCTACCAAAGAAGCTGTCATGCCCTGTTTACGAAGTGTAGAGAGGCGACTTGCCAGAGAACCTGCACGAGCAGAAGCCTACAGAGTTGAGATGGAGAAACTAATAAAGGCGGGCTCTGTCATCAAGTGTGGACCGAAAGTTTCAGACGAGGAAGGTTGCGAGGAATGGTATATCCCTCACCATATGGTGAGCCATAATGGCAAGAATAGGCTGGTATTCAACTGCTCCTATCAGTATCGAGGGCAGAACCTCAACGACCATCTACTGCCTGGGCCGACCTTAGGAGCATCACTACTGGGAGTTCTGCTAAGATTCCGAGAACATGCAGTTGCAGTTAGTGGCGACATTAGAGGTATGTTCCACCAAGTCCTCCTCCCAGAGGATCATGCTCTGCTCAGATTTCTTTGGCGCGACATTAGCCAAGAAGGACCTCCTGCAGTGTACGAGTGGCAGGTGTAACCGTTTGGTACAACATGTAGCCCCTGCTGTGCCACATTCGCCTTACAGCGCCATGTCTCTGATAACAGCCAGCCAGATGAAGATGTGAGGATTTCAGTTCAGAAATGTTTTTATGTAGATAACTGCTTCCAGAGTGTTCCCACAATTGCTGAGGCGAGGCATCTAGTCGACAAACTATGAGCCATTCTTGCGTCTACAGGCTTCGATCTACGTCAGTGGACCAGCAATGAACTAGGTGTAATAAGTCACCTACCAGAAGAGAGCTGCTCTGCTAGTGTTGAGCTGTGGCTGGCTCGGAACAAGATCGATACCCCAGAATCTACTCTAGGGCTAAGCTGGCTCTTCCACACTGATGTTCTTGGTTACAAGCATCGCCATGTGGAGTACGGTGTCCCCACAATGCGTAATATCTACAAGGTGCTGTCGAATCAGTACGAACCATTGGGCTTCATCCTACCCTACACCACCAGGGCTAAGATAATTGTCCGACACCTTTGGGACAAACACAGGGGATGGGATGATCCACTACTACCGCAGGAGCTTCTGCAGCAATGGAAAGACTGGGAAGAGGAACTGCAAGTCTTACCTCAAGTCACCCTGCCCCGACCGTACTTGTCAAAGTCTGTAGACATCTCCAGTCTTCAGAGAGAGGTGCATGTATTTTGCGACGCCTCAGAAGAGACGTATGGCTCAGTGGCGTATCTCCGGACCACTGACCGACACGGTGACGTGTATCTGTCATTCCTGATGGCCCATTCCAGAATCGCTCCTAATCGATTTCACTCTATGCCCCGATTAGAACTCTGTGCTGCCCTTACTGGTGCACAGCTCGCACAGGTGCTGAAGAGGGAGCTTACCATCCACATGATCGGACAACCCTTTGGTCAGATTCCACAACGGTGCTGAAATGGTCTGAATCCTGCCGGTTCAAGGTCTTTGTGGGCACCCGTGTGGCCGAGATACAGGAGCTGACTGACTGGCATGCCTGGAGATATGTTGATACCGCAAGAAACCCTGCGGATGACGTAACACGAGGTAAGAAGCTGCGAGAGCTTATTCAGCCAAATAGATGGAGCCTGGGACCAGCCTTCCTCCTGACCAGTCCAGACACATGGCCAGAGGACCCCACTGTTGACCAAGCAGAAGATACCTCAGAGCTGCGCAAGTCTATCTTCTGTGGGGTCGCCGCTGTTGCATCAAGCCAGTCAACTTCAGACCTGGGACAATACGGCTCGTGGAAGGAGTTGTTGGAAGGGACAGTGCAGGAGCTGCATGGGGCGGCCAACTCTAAGGATAAGCCCACAGCTGAAGACTACCGACAGGCTGAACAGTTAATACTTCAGAGGGCTCAGAGAGATAGTTTTCAGCAGGAGTACAGCCTCCTGAAAGCTGGTAAACCTGTTCCCAGCTACAGTCGACTTTGAACGCTGTCTCCAGAGCTGGATGAAAAGGGAGAGATTATACGTGTTGGAGGACGACTCCGTCGAGCAGAAGGCCTAGAACTGACCACTCTTCATCCAGTCATCTTGGACCCAGGTCATCGAGTAACTACGCTCTTGATTCAAGACTTTGATAACCGCCTCCGCCACCCAGGACCAGAGCGGGTGTTTGCCGAACTTCGACGCTCCTTCTGGATCTTGCGAGGGCGTGAGGCTATCCGGCGCTATCAGTATAGCTGCGCTGACTGTCGACGATGGAGGGCAAAACCTGCAGTGCCGAAGATGGCAGACCTGCCATCAGCCTGTCTGCGCCTTTTCAAGCCTGCCTTCTATTCTACGGGGATGGACTGCTTTGGGCTATTTGAGATCAAGGTGGGCCAGCGCCGGGAGAAGAGATGGGGGATTATTTTCAAGTGCCTCACAACTAGGGCGGTGCACTTGGACCTCCTTACCTCTATTGATACGGATGCTTTCCTGATGTCCCTTCGTCGGTTTATTGCCCGTAGAGGAACGCCTGCAGAGCTGTTTTCTGATCAGGGGACAAATTTCAAGGGAGGTGAGCGAGAACTCCGTGAAACTTTCGTTAAAATGTCTAAAGAACTACAAAATCTCCTTGCACCACAGAAGATCTTCTTCCGTTTTAACCCCCCAGCAGCTCCCCATTTCGGAGGGGTGTGGGAGAGGAAGATACGCTCAGTTAAGAGCGCACTCTATGCCACAGTTGGTGCCTAGCCTGTTCCAGAAGAAGTGCTTCGGACCGTACTTACTGAGGTGGAAGGGATCCTTAATAGTAAACCCTTGGGTTATGTGTCTTCAGATGCCAGCGACCCAGATCCAGTGACTCCCAGTGTTCTTCTCATGGGGCGGCCTGATGGTTCGCTACCTCAGGTAGTCTACCCCGAAAGTGAGCTCATCTGTCGCCGCCGTTGAAGACACTCCCAAATCTTGGCGGATCACTTCTGGGCCCGTTTCATCCGACTCTATGTGCCGAGTCTACAAGCTCGCCAGAAGTGGCAGGCTACACCAGCTGATATTGCAAGGGACTGTGTTGTGATGATCGCTGATCCGCATCTTCCGAGGTCCCTCTGGCCCATTGGGAAAGTAGTCAAGACTCATCCCAGCTCTGACGGGCACATCAGGTCCGCTGATGTGAAGGTGAAGGAGAGAATCTACACCCGGCCAGTTGCCAGGCTAGTTGTCCTCCCTGCACTTCCTTCTTGAGAAGATGGAGACGGTTCCACTCCTGCCACTACACCCCAGCCATAGAACTTTGTTGACTTTAGTGATGAGCAAATGTACTACATACATTTGGGTGTGGCTGTAGAAAAGGCCTCAAAGTTATGTTAGTGTTGCTATTATTTAGTACAGTTGACCATAATGTGCTTTATGTTTCACTTTCACTCCCGTTTATTCAGTGCGTGTAATAGGGTAGCAAAAGCGCGCGCTGGTTTGTATATTATATCTGACGTCACGCAGTTAGTATGCAGTACGATAGAGATCATCGGTCGGTTGGATTATAATTGTGAGTGACACTTTCCTCAGAGTGTGCGTGAATGAGAGAAGTAAGTAAATCTGCTGCATTACTCGTGATATTGTATTTCTTTGTCAGCTGTTATTTTGATATTCGATGTGGATGAGAGTTAGGAGTGTAAGGGTCGCTACACGACCGTTGTGTTAATTATATCCACGTTTGTATGTTACTGTCTAGCTTCGGTCCATCGGACTCAGTGCGTTGGGTTAAATGGGTTTAGACATGTTTAATCTTCATTCAATACTAGAGTTTAAGAGATATAGTCATATTCTGACTACTGTTTATTTTATGTTTGTAATGTGTATTAGTGCTTAAGGAAGAATGAGTGTATGCATATGTTTTCTTTATTAATTTGTATTCGTTCTCTCTTATAGAAACCACACAAAAAATTACACTCACCTTTAAACTCACTTATACAAGAAAGAGGAAGGAATAAACAGAATAAAAAGAATTATCTATCCTCTCTTCATTTCACTCTCTGGAGATTTGGCCTTAAGTGGTGTTCTGGCTGACACACCTGAGTGAACCTGGTGATAAACCCAGAATTAGCACCTAGACTGAACGTCTACCCATTATCTTCACTTCAAGGCTGGTGGTGGTGGTGTAATGGTGTGGGGGATGTTTTATTGGCACACTTTAGGCCCCTTAGTGCCAACTGGGCATCGTTTAAATGCCACGGCCTACCTGAGCATTGTTTCTGACCATGTCCATCCCTTTATGACTACCATGTACCCATCCTCTGATGGCTACTTCCAGCAGGATAATGCACCATGTCACAAAGCTCGAATCATTTCAAATTGGTTTCTTGAACATGACAATGAGTTCACTGTCCTAAAATGGCCCCCACAGTCACCAGATCTCAACCCAATAGAGCATCTTTGGGATGTGGTGTAACGGGAGCTTCGTGCCCTGGATGTGCATCCCACAAATCTCCATCAACTGCAAGATGCTATCCTATCAATATGGGCCAACATTTCTAAAGAATGCTTTCAGCACCTTGTTGAATCAATGCCACGTAGAATTAAGACATTTCTGAAGGCGAAAGGGGGTCAAACACAGTATTAGTATGGTGTTCCTAATAATCCTTTAGGTGAGTGTATATATAATATATATATATATATATATATATATATATATATATATATATATATATATATATATATATATATATATATATATATATATATATATATATATATATATATATCCCGAAACTGAATACTGAATCCTACTCCCATCCTCAGTCCATTATCACAGTAAACACATTAATGAAGTAAACAACATCCACAGCAGTGTAATGATGCTCATATTGCAAAATATGCTATGCGGTATTAAAATACAGCAGTAGTACAAGCTGTAGACTGGTGGAAAGCAAATGAAAGGCACTTCCCGAGGCTGGCCGCTCTAGCAAGGCATTATCTCTGTATTCCCGGGACATCAGTGCCATCTGCCTTGTTTAAGGCTTTTCGTTGTGTAGTTTTGGTCAAGTTCCTTTGCCGTACCTGAAGTTGCTGCATTTTGGCTGCTGTCTGTAGATTCCCTCATGCACAACTTGTATTATTTCGGATGTTTCATAAGCAAATGTTTTAACAGTGGCTATTGTTTAGGGTCCTTGCCACCACGAGACAAATCGGCATTGCAAATTGAACATGTAGCTCGACTTGAATCGCCTTCTTTTGACTGAAAGTACAAAAGAGTGTTTTAGTTAACTGGACAATTAAATGCAAAAAAGTTGGCATAACTGGTCAAAATAAGTTGGTTCAACAATTGTTGGACCAACCTAGTATTAATTGTAAATTCGATTTGTAAATGCAAGTTAACACGCATACAAGTTGCAACAAGTTAACAATGCATTCTGGGTGCATCATGCAAAACCCATGGCTCCCAGAATGCATTGCGGTATGAAGCATGTCACCATTGTTGAGATTTACAGGCTGATTCTTGATGTCTGTGTGAGAAAATATCATAGAAGGTCAAAGTGCTCAATGTACAATCGGTTTTAAATCATAGTCAAATATTTTGACTAAAACCATATTTGATCTTTTCTAGAATCACAATTAAAAAAAGCTAATTGTATATTGCTCATATTAAACTTAGTCATAAAATCTGTGAATTAAGCCTCTACACAATGATTATATTCTTATCATCGAGCAACTGACAGCATTTGATGATCTTTTCTTACCAATCATTAAAAAGTTGTCAAACTGCCCAACTAAAGAAAACACTCATCACCATGATAGTGACATAAAAAAAATATTAAAAAAACTTCATCAGCTGAACAAAAGATCTTAAATTGGGAGACATGTGACCTTACTCAGTTAATGGAGTTAAGTGAACTACTTTGTTTACAATTTCAGTAAACTCAAAAAAGCTGTGCAGCAAGTTGCCTTACAATTTTAAGTTATGCCAACTTTCCTTTTTTTACAGTGTGCCAAACAACACGTTTTCTGTTCACAAGTTCCATTTTCACTTTCTCACAGCCTTCTGCATTCGAACGGTCCACCTAGTAAACACCTTCCCATAATCAATGGCGTCATTACATTTGACCAGCGGAGGTGGGTAGTGCAAGCCTAGGGTTCGGTTCGGTGGAAAAAAATTATATAAGGAAACCGAACCCGAATCCTGGATTCGGTGCATCCCTAGAACACACACATTAGGAGTAGTGAGTAGTGAACACACATACTGCAAACCGTGGACACACACAGTTTGTAGCAGTGGGCAGCCATTTTTGCTATGGCACCCGGGGAGCGATTGTTAACTGTTAACTGTTTGGGGGTTAGTCAATTCCTGCCAGTATTGAGAATCGAAACCACAGGCCACGAAAGAGAACATATTATACTAATATCATATTATAATATAATAATAAAAAAAGACTCAAATAAGGAGTTAAATTGTGACATTAAATATGTCATACAGCAGTACAAAACTAACCAAAAAATGCTCTGTATATAAGACTCTGGATCATCCTGAAGCCATAAATGGACATTATGGTTTGTCTTGGTAAACACAACGTGCAAGTCTTGTCATTACATTGCTCCGAATTGTAATATAGATGAATAGATGATTCAGAAACGCCTGTGATTACTCTCCAATCTCACTCACGGAAGAGCACTTCAATTAACCATTGTGCTAGGTGACAGTCTGACCGGATTGGAGATGGACTCGGAGGAAGAAAAGAGATGAATCCTGCAGTTCGAAGACCAAATACACATCATCACCACCCAGAAATTCTCCTTCTGTCCATCCCAGCCTCCCTTTCTTCTGCCAAAATGTGTCTCCATTGAAAACGTTCTGTTGTTATTGACAGTCAGGGGAATCAATTAAAGCCTCTGCAGTTTATTCACCAGCCCAGCGAGAGCCGTCTACAGCGGGCTCTCCAATGACAGAGAACAGTTAACATTATAACTCATTTCCTGTGAAGCCACAAAAGGCCTCCTGGTGACACAATGACTTCTGAGTGCTTTCTAAAGCTGTCTGAAAGAAACAGGAAATGCGTTAAAAGGACATAATAGGTGCCATGCAGCAAGAGGGTGGGCAGACCCTCGTACAAGCAAATATTTGTTCTTCTTCAGATATGCTTTAGTTGAAGCTTAGTTTGAGTGAAGGAATAGTTCATACTGCATGTTTGTCCTTTTTGGAGCTTGACAGCCCTTCTGTTTAAAATGTAATAATATAGTATTTATAATATATATATATATATATATATATATATATATATATATATATATATATATATATATATATATATATATATATATATATATATATATATATATATATATATATATATATATATTAATGAATAGAATTAAATATTTTGAGATATATAAAATCAAAAAGAAGCAAGAAAAAAAAGTAGCACCAACTAACATATTGGAAAACCAAAAATATGCAGTGTTCTACTCATATAGCTGCCTTAAATATGCTGAGGGCTTTATGATTACTATTATCTATAAAATGTCCAGTCAGATAACCTTAAGGGACTAACTCACATTGACTTTAACACTTAGAGATCAGCGATCTCATTATTTCTCACTCGAAAAAAATACTTGCTTGCATCTTTGCAAAATTGAAATGGGAGAAGAGGAAAAAAATGAAAAGAAAAGCGTGGCGCAAATGGATATTGGTGATGGATTCACTTTCACGCTCTGTATTAGACGGCAAATTGTTGCACGGCTTCTAACGTTTGTGGCTTTATCGGCAGGCATGCAGGTCTACTGAATTTGAATCTGCTGTTTGTAGGCCTGTGTTGTGATGCTGGATGTCAGGCCTGTGTTAATTGACTTTCTGCAGGTGGTTTCCCACATATCCAGCCTACAGAACCCAACTTTCACAGTCTCCATCTGGGCTGATGGGTTTGGATTTTTCACACTGTTCTGCTCTGAAGACTGACTTCAGTGGGAGAAACTCCAGACACCGATTCGCTCAGGCTGTTTTTAAACACCACCTGAACATCAGCTGCATGGAAGAATATACCGCACATATCGCATTAACTCTCTCCCACACGCACATGTGCGCTTACCCTTTTTATTCTGAGCCAATACTTCAAACTCACAATTTATATAATTTATTAAACTACAGTGTGCTTGAGTGATTCAATACTGTATTGCAAAAGGAATATTTGAGCAGACATCTTGACAAATATGTCACCAAGAGAGAAACAATTGTTCTGCACACATGCATTTCAGATAGATGAAGTTGAATTAAGCAGATATTCAGCAAAAGATAAGCCTATTGCTTTGTGCTGTGTAACTGATTTTTTTTATTTTTTATTAGGCTGTGTTAGGAATGGAGTACTATTACTGAATGTGCATTGTGCACATTATGCATATAAATACTATTAACTTAGTATGGTAGTATGCTTTTTCCTACACATTAAGAACAGAATTCTAGGTTACTACTTACTGAGTACTGCCTGCCTACTATTTCTTAAAGGAACGACACTTTTTTGAAAATAGGCTCATTTTCCAACTCCCTTAGAGTTAAACAGTTGCGTTTTACCGTTTTCGAATCCTTTCCGCCGATCTCCGGGTCTGGCTGTAGAACTTTTAGCATAGCTTAGCATAGATCATTTGATTAAGGTCCTTTCATACTGAATGCGATTTTGACAATGGTTTTATTTTTTGATAATTTTTTTCATTTCAATGTCGATTTTTGTTAACACTCGTAGCGACAGAAAAGGCTTAAACCAATCACGGAACACGGAAACAAAGGTCCAATAGATGTCATTAGCTATTCAATCAACATTAACCTTTGCCAGGCATCGCATTCTAATGAGATTACAGCTGTATTTGCAGCTGTGCAGCTGTGTTTGCCCACTGTAGGCTACAGACACCGATAACATCACCTTTTGAGTTAAAACTCGTTGATTTTTTTCCTAAACCTAATTGTGTCCGTGACTATGGAAAGTGAATGTCCATCAGTACGTCTGTGGCACTTAAATGTTTACATTTTGACTCAACTGGAAACAGCTGTAATGAAGTAGGTCATCTATTCCATGCATACAAAACAATTGCATAATGTGTACAGTATACAAACTATATATTTCAGAAATAGTCTTGAGTATTATGGTTTGCTATTTTCAACATTCAAAATTGAATACTAGCTTACTTACGAAATACTACTTACTGAGCATATACTGTACATTGCTTAATATTTTAAAGTAGTAATATAACATGCAGTAATACGTTTTAAATGCTAGTTTGCTACATTTTGTCATGCTGAATGTATAATTAAGTTATGCTATGTTGGAAATGATCTATTATGAAAGTTATTTTGCATTTTTAATCCTGTTTTAAAATTTTAATGAGTCAGGAAGAAAATGTATTAATACTGTTCATGTTGACAAATGTAGTTGCTCAGTCCATGCATATAATTTACATATGTGCACCATATATACATACCATACAGTAAATGAATAGTCTGGAGAAATAGCAAGAGTTTTAGTATGCTTGTCACAAAGTACACAATCTTTGCATTTCAAAAGCCCTCAAAAATTGAGCTATTTGAGATATATTTTGGGAGCATCAGCTCACTGTCGGGGTCAGATAAACACCCTGCAGTTAGATTACGCCACTGCACCTCTGTCTGAGTGTTGTATCCTGTTTTAGAGAGCTGTTTCCTTGGCAATTCTCATTGGATGGTGATGAGGAACGCTATTATAACATCTTCAAGTTTCCACATATGTGCAGCTCATCGAAAGCAACGCAATTCTCTGAAGTGAAAATGCACAAGTTATTGGATCTTATTTCACAGGTAAGAGACAGACTGAAATTAGCATCTGTGCTCTTTAGACATGTGAGAGTTCCACCTTGATGAGCACTGAAAAAAAACCTAAAATGCAATAGAGAGACTATAAATCTAGCATTTCACTCTATTAGACCTTCATGATACAATCAGAAGAGAGAAAGATGCCCAGAAACCCACTCAGCTGGCTGTGGAACCTGACCAGAACACTGTGGTATAATGTAGCTGATCAGTAAAACTGACAGGCTCTGGGGGTGTGAGAGTAGAGTGAGACAGCTTGAAAGGTCACGGGATACAAAGTAGCTATACCTCTTATTGTAGAATGAATCAGCTTAGTGAAGCTGCCCTTTCCTCTCTGTCATCCCACTAGAATCCAGATGGAGAGCTCGTCCACGACTGAGGCCGTGGGATCTGAGTGTACTTCTACAAACATTTAAAAACTGTCGTGAAACCTCCCCTAGTGTCCGTAAAACAGACTCTGCATTCAGATTGGATGGAGGCATTTCGAAATCGTGGTAACACACAATACTGACTGTACATTATATTAAAGGGTTAGTTCACAATAAGATAATTATGTCATTAAAATAGTCCATGTGACTACAGTGGTTCACTCTTAAAGGGGTGGGGCTGGTAGGGACTACAACAAGCTTATTCACAGGATAGTGGCATCACTAACCCTAAAATGTACATGAGCCCTGCCCCCGGGAACATGCAACAAAGGGTGTGAGGCCATGTTGAGGAAGAGTTGTTGTAGCACATTTAAGAGTCTGCTCAAGCTGTCGCACCTGTCTACTCACATTTATTGCAATACAGTGCGTAACAAAATTGAAATAGCATGTCATAAAAGCAAGATGACAACAAGTTATAACCATAATAAAATTAAAATATACCTGTTTTATCTTTATGCAGCATATATTCTCTGGTTTTCACACAAGCAATTTATAGATTATCATGACAAAATTTGCTAATCAATGACTTGAAGATGTTAACTCTACATCAGTTATAAATTCATCAACGTACCATTCAGAAACGTTTTGTTGCATTCTACGTTGTCACTTCTTTTTGAGTCTCTCCATCATTGTCCGACTCTGGACCTCTTCTTGGAAGGGGACCGGGAGCAGCAGCTCATTTGCATTTAAAGAGACACACAAAAAGGATGTGTTTTTGCTCACCCTCAAAAAGTGACAAAGTTCGGGAGGAGCACATGTTTAAATGATCTATCCAAATAACTTGTCATCAACAATTACCATATCTATCCTATCAGCATGAGAGGAGGCCTATATACACTCACCTAAAGGGTTATTAGGAGCACCTGTTCAATTTCTCATTAATGCAATTATCTAATAAACCAATCACATGGCAGTTGCTTCAATGTATTTAGGGGTGTGGTCCTGGTCAAGACAATCTCCTGAACTCCAAACTGAATGTCAGAATGGGAAAGAAAGGTGAATTAAGCAATTTTGAGCGTGGCATGGTTGTTGGTGCCAGACGGGCCGGTCTGAGTATTTCACAATCTGCTCAGTTACTGGGATTTTCACGCACAACCATTTCTAGGGTTTACAAAGAATGGTGTGAAAAGGGAAAAACATCCAGTATGCGGCAGTCCTGTGGGCGAAAATGCCTTGTTGATGCTAGAGGTCAGAGGTCAGAGGAGAATGGGCCGACTGATTCAAGCTGATAGAAGAGCAACTTTGACTGAAATAACCACTCGTTACAACCGAGGTATGCAGCAAAGCATTTGTGAAGCCACAACATGCACAACATTGAGGCGGATGGGCTACAACAGCAGAAGACCCCACCGGGTACCACTCATCTCCACTACAAATAGGAAAAAGAGGCTACAATTTGCACGAGCTCATGACAAAATTGGACAGTTGAAGACTGGATAAATGTTGCCTGGTCTGATGAGTCTCGATTTCTGTTGAGACATTCAATGGTAGAGTCAGAATTTGGCATAAACAGAATGAGAACATGGATCCATCATGCCTTGTTACCACTGTGCAGGCTGGTGGTGGTGATGTAATGGTGTGGGGGATATTTTCTTGGCACACTTTAGGCTCCTTAGTGCCAATTGGGCATCGTTTAACTGTAAGATTGTGAAATACTCAGACCAGCCCGTCTGGCACCAACAACCATGCCACGCTCAAAATTGCTTAAATCCCCTTTCTTTCCCATTCTGACATTCAGTTTGGAGTTGAGGAGATTGTCTTGACCAGGACCACACCCCTAAATGCATTGAAGCAACTGCCTTGTGATTGGTTGATTAGATAATTGCATTAATGAGAAATTGAACAGATGTTCCTAATAATCCTTTAGGTGAGTGTATATTAATTATATAACATGCATCTGAATACCTCTTAAGTAAACTAACCCTGGATCTTGAGCTGCTCTGGAGCAGGTTATGTTGCTATGGTTACTTACATACCCTGAAAGTTGCCTCCGTTTTTTGGAACCGAAAGTTGAGGTTATCGGCTTACTCCTAAACATACCCGGGTATGTCACATAACCTGCTTTCTGGAATGCCCCCCAGGACTCAAATCAATATTTCATGTCCACATTTCATCGCAAAATAACCCCCTTTTTTAGCACTTTGGGGTGTTGATAAATAAAGGTTGATAAAGGTTTATTTAGAAATAATTATCATCTGAATGTACATTGTTGTTTACATATTACATGCCGGACAAATGTTGATAATAATATTAATATTTGTAACTTGTACAGCAACTAAATGTAAATCATTAAAACTTTGTGTATCTTATGATACTACAGTCATTTAATACTAGAAGCAATGATTAACCATTTAAATATGAATAACATTTAACCATGCATTGGTAGGATAGCAAAATAAACAGGCTCCTCAAGAAAATTCATGAAACCACTGAAATTCAAAATACATTTCAAAAACACATAATTTTGCATATCATTGGTTCTATACAGCTCACAACAAATTAATAATAATATTAAGATTTAGTTTAGTTTATTATATTGCTGTTGCATTCATTTTACAGTAGCTACTCAAGACCATGCTGTATAGTGATTTTACCACAATTAGTGTGTTTTTAATACTCCGCCTCACATAATGCCACAGATAGATCTGAATCTTGCTGACTGGTCGATACAGCATCCCAATTAAGCAAAAGTCTAGGACTTTAAAAGGATGCTTTTCTTTTCTTTCTTTCTTGTTTTTTTTTGTTTTTTTTTCCAGAAAGACAATAGTTAATAAATTTGCTTAATAAACGTACCCATTATAAAATCAATACGCCAAGAGTACCTATTCCAGAAAGCAGGTTTGACATACCGGATAACCTCAACTTTCATTTCCAAAAATGGAGGTAACTTTCAGGGTATGTAAGTAGCCATAGCAACTCACTCTCTGAACATAACCTGTTCCAGACGGTATGAGGTAACCTTGCTTTCTGGAATACCCCCCTAGAAACCATACTTGAGTAAAAGTACAGATACCTTACAGCAAAAATGACTCCATTACAGTCACCAATTTCAATATGACTTGAGTAAAAGTCTCTGATGTTTACAGTATTTAAGTATTTTACTCATAATGAGGCTCAAAGATGCACTTGTCCACAACACCTAAGAGACATGCCAGTGATAATAAGAAACAATTGATTTTGTAAGATGAAAAATCATGTTTATTTTTCTAAAATTCTGACGTAATTCTCAGAATTGTATGATATAAAGTTATAAAGTCAGAATTGCATGATATAAATTGGCAATTGCGAGAAAATTAGTCACAATTGCCTTTCTGACTTTATATCTAGCAATTCCGACTTTATAATGCCATTGTGACTTTATATCACACAATTCTGACTTTATAACTTGCAATTGAGTGTTTATATTTAGCAATTCTGAGAAAAATTTCTGAATTATGGGATGCAAACTCACAATTGTGAGATAAAAAGTCACAATTATCTTTAAAAATGTTTTATTCTGTGGCAGAAACACGCTTCCATAGATAGTAGAGTCAAAGTCACACATTTTTGTTCAGCTAAAAATCCAAAGACATCGTCAGGATAATTAGACTGCATTTGTATCAGAGTGCAGGCAGGAACACACACCCAAAATTATTGAATTTTCCTTGCAAGACACATTACACATAGAGGACACGTCACATCTGAGCCACAATAGATCAGAGCATTTACCAGCCCAAGCTACAACACCATCAATAAAATCGTCTGACTTAGCCCAAGAATTTTACATGCTGTGTGCTTAACAATTATCGAACTGCAGGCAGGAAGGGAAGCGAAGGAACACGAGAGAGAGAAAGAGAAGAAAAAAAGGGAAATGAGCTTTAATTGGTTATTTAAACCTGCTGGACATCAACAAAGCACAGCCAGCTGAGAGACCTGCATTATTATACGCAGGAAACATGCACTAATTTTATCCTAAAATGACGGCCCAGGCGGTCAGCTCGCATCGGGCTTCTGAAGATTAATAAAATCTCTCAGTCATCTTTCCTTCTTATAATCACAAAGCTAATTAAAACTTCCACATTTAAAAGACTTAAATTGCAGGATTTCACATGATGCCTTTCATTCGGCGTCCATGTGCTAGCTGCATGTTAAATTGTTTTGGAAATGACTGCGGATGTATTTAACCTGCATGTGTCTTACTGCATTCATCAACTCTTGCCAAACACGTCTCCAAAATGAAACTAGGATGTGAAAATAGTGAATAAAGCCATAAATACCTGGTTAAGACTGTAAGAGTGCAGATTCTGAGCCTTTTTTTATTTTTTAGCTAGTGTGGCATTACTCATGGCTGTAAGGGCAGAAGAAAGTGGAGGGATGTCAACTCCATTACTTTACTACCTGAAATGGACAGGTGACCTTTCTAAAATCAGATCAGATCTGTGTGTCACATACTACTCCATGCAGTGCTAGAAAATCATAATATCTCTAAATGGGATGACATTCAGGGGCTGCAATGATATTCTCGGCGATATGTGCAAATTAAGAATTCTCCGTGCAGGCAGAAGCTCAGCTTGAATAGAAGTTTTTGCACAGTGGGAGCTTTCCCTCTGGGCCAAGGTTTTAGAAAGTGTTATGGCAAGATTTAAGCTTTTGCACTTAAGAGATGCATTTTGAGATGCATTTCAAGGCACAGAAATTCACTCTTATTGAAAACGAATATGCACATTCCCAATTAAATGATTGCTGTTACATTACTTTTGAACAATGTCCGATGTATGCATCACGAAAATAAACATTATATATAATGGGAAACTAGCAAGATAATGACATGTTGTCAAGGAAACACCTCGTACAGTCTAAATTAAGTAATTCTAAAATGCAGCTGTTATAAACAATACTCTTCACTCATTACAAATCAATGTGATGATACATTTAGCTAAACCTAGATGTATTGCAAAATAAATGTATGTCCAAAAATAAACACAAATGTTATTTCATCAGCGGAACAACACTCGGGCAATAATTAATGAGAACATTTTGTTTCTTCTACCTTGACTCTTTAAAAAAAAAAAAAAAGATTGTATCACCACTTTGGCATTAAGGTTAATTTAATGAGAGTGTTATAAAAGCAAGGCTTTAAATAGCAGTCCAGTTGGAGCCAGAGGAGAGTGCAGTGAATGAAAAAGCAAGTCTTTCCAGGATCAATGTAGTAGGTTAACCTATACTGTTGTATCAGTGCAGTCAATGTGGACACATCAAAGGAATATGTCAATGAGGAGAGTTAACAGAAGTTAAAGGCCAACCCTGTGGGATGGAGATCAAATTTGGGTCAAGAAAACATTCAAATTGGGTCAAAAGACGACGTGGCGGAGGTTGAAACAACCCTTCAGACTTATAGGAGTCAAAAACACACATTTTCCACCTCTAAATAAACCCTTAAACCTTAATCTTTGAAGAGGACCTATTATGCTTTTTTACATTTTCAACTTTCTTTATTGTGTTATGCTGCTGTTTTAGCATGAAAAAGGTCTGCAAAGTTACAAAGCACAGAGTCCACTCCAAAGGGAGTTGTTCTGTTTATCAGTGCGCACTGTTGAACTCCCTGAAATGCCTCTATTGTAGTCTTGAAATTTCTTCCCGGGAACATGCGTCACAATATTTTATCCTTTAAATAATCCCCACTACAGGAATATACAAAAAAGGGGGCGAGGCCTGGTTGAGTTGTGTTGAAACTCGCGGTTATGGTCATTGTTGGGGGAAACGGATTAATTGAAAAGTAATGCAAGAAAAGTAATCAGACTACTTTTTCCAAGTAACTAGTAGCGCGTTAATTAAAAATTTACAGCAAAACGTCTCGGTTACGTATGTAACCCTCATTCCCTGATGGAGGGAACGGAGACGCCACGTCGGAGTACCGACGAATAGGAATCTCGCTCGCGAGAGCCAATCTACTTTGAGTGAAACTAAACGAGCCAATGCACATTGGCATGCAATGATTGCACCAGGTGCTCATGCCACGCACCGCGGGTATAAATGAGACACAGGTGCTTGCATCAAATCAGCCTTTTGCTTCGGAGCCGAGTAGGTAGCCGGCACCCCAGCAGGGTACAGAGGACATGGCGACGGCACGTGGCGTCTCCGTTCCCTCCTTCAGGGAACGAGGGTTACATACGTAACCGAGACGTTCCCATTCAGTCGGTCACTCTCGACGCCACGTCGGAGTACGGGACGAATAGGAATCCCTACCAAAGCGCCATGGCCTCTACCCCCCTCCAGTGCCCTGGAAGACCATCACTGCTGTTCCGCATGACCCACTCAGTGATTATTGTATAACACTGGGAAAGCGTGCCCTACTGAAGGGGAACGCTGCGGAGCCCACATCGTACCCCGAAGGAGTTATGTAGGAGTACAGGCTGAGCCGTAGCCCGCGACAGAGAGAGGGGGCTCAATCTCATTGATGGGAAGGCTCTCCCAAGGGAAAGACACAGGCTTCCCGTAGGAGCGACCATGGACAGAAATATGGGATCCCCGCAGGGTCACTCATATAACCCAAGCCCAATACCGGTTCTCAAGGATTCAGCGGCAAGGGGCCTGATGCGAGACGCTCCGCCACGTCCGGCACCGAGGGTGATGGAGGACTCACAGAGTTTGCTTCTGGAGAAAATAACGTTTGAGGTGAGAACACAGGAGGAAACCAGCTCTACACGTAGGCTATAGAATCTAGCGAACGTGTTACGTGTCTCCCAGCCCGCAGCTCTACAGATGTCTGACAGCGAGGTGCCACGTGCCACGTGCCAGCGCCCAGGAGGATGCAACACTTCTAGTAGAGTGTGCTCGCACCCTGAGCGGACAGGGCACACCTTGTGCTTGGTAAGCCAAGTTGATGGCATCCACTATCCAGTGGGCCATCCTCTGCTTGGAGACAGCCTTTCCCTTCTGCTGGCCTCCGTGACAGACAAAGAGCTGATCTGAGGTCCTAAAGCTTTGAGTTCTATCCACGTAGATCCGCAGGGCACGGACGGGACAGAGCAAAGCTAGGGCTGGGTCTGCCTCCTCCGGGGGCAGCGCTTGCAGGTTCACCACCTGGTCCCTGAAGGGAGTGGTAGGAACCTTGGGCACATAGCCAGGCCGGGGTCTTAGTACCACATGGGCGTCGCCCGGCCCGAACTCTAGGCACGAATCGTCGACCGAAAATGCCTGCAGGTCCCCTACCCTCTTGATGGAGGCCAATGCAGCCAACAGCAAAGTCTTCATAGAGAGAAGCTTTAGCTCTGCTGACTGCAAAGGCTCAAATGGGGCATTCTGACGTGCTCGGAGCACCAGAGTAAGATCCCAAGAGGGTATGGAGGGGGGACGAGGAGGATTTAACCGTCTCGCCCCCCTAAGGAACCTGACGACCAGGTCGTGCTTACCAACCGTCTTACCATCTTACTCAACTGGCTGCAGAGTGCGTGAGGAGTGAGGGTTCCCCGGGGGTTGGTTCCCTGGGGGAAGCGCGCTCACCGTAACCCTCAAATCACCCGTGCTACTGCCTGAAGTAACCCTTTGTGGGGGGTTAGATTGAGGCAGAGGCACGGGGACTCCGTCTCGCAAGGTCTAGACCGCAACTCTGAGATGATCATGTTCCCGCAGTGAGAACATGAATCATCCACCAGCGCTGCCTCAGCGTGCTGAACGCCCAAACACGAGATACAGCGCTGGTGACCATCCCTCGGTGACAGGTAACCACCGCATCCAGAAGCGCACAGAAAGAATGTCATCTTGAAAAAGACGCAAGCTCTTTCTGTGTTGCTCTTTTAGAGGATCGCTCTCCTTGGTGCTGAAGCACGCAGGGGGGAGGGGTCGCGGCGACACAGTCAGGGAATAGTGCAGACTGACGTGCGCGCTCTCTCTCATCGGACGCTCTCTACCAGCCGTAAGAACGGCTTTTTAGCGCTCTCCACCAGGCGCACCAAACCAGCTGTGAGAACAGCCCTTGTGTTTGCTCTCACAAGCAAAAAAGAGAGATGACTGTAGAACCACACGACCCGCTGCTGTGCCGTCACACCAACACCGACTGAAGAGCGCTTCCAAAAGGGCAGGCTTCCAGTCAGGACTGCGAAGTAGGTGAGTGATGTCTAGCATAACCAGATACCACTCGGCTCCGAAGCAAAAGGTTGATTTGATGCAAGCACCTGTGTCTCATTTATACCCGCGGTGCGTGGCATGAACACCTGGTGCAATCATTGCATGCCAATGTGCATTGGCTCGTTTAGTTTCACTCGAAGTAGATTGGATCTCGCGAGCGAGATTCCTATTCGTCGGTACTTCGACGTGGCGTCGAGAGTGACCGACCGAAGGGAGCGTTTGAGTTACTTTTCAAATAAGTAACAGAAGTTACTTTGTTTTCCCATTTATTGACTGACACCTCACCTGTCCCCACGTTGAGAGAAATCAGGAGTAAATGCAGAGGCATTGTGTGTGCACTGTGTAAACATGATGGTTATTGTAGTTTCTCAAAAGTATTATGTTGGCAATAATTAATTATATTAAATTACAAAAATATACTTATTTTTATGTTTATCTGCTTACCCCCAGGGCATCCAAGATGTAGGTGTCTTTGTTTCTTCAGTAGAACACAAATGAAGATTTTTAACTCCGTTGCAGTGTGATAGTCGTATAATGCATGTCAATGGGGATATTTTAGAGTATGAGAGCAATGAGAGTAAAAACACATAGACATACTTATTAAACCATGCGGCTCGTGGTGACACATTGATGTCTTAAGACACAAAACAATCAGTTTCTGCAATCTTTCTGTCATCTAGTATTCCCAGCACCAAAACTTCTGGCGAATAAGGTCAAAATACTGGAGCGATCAAAGATATATATACGTAGATTCCTCATTCGACTGATCCGCGCAGGCACTAATGAGGAATCTATGTATATATCTATGATCACGCCGGTATTTTGCATGCATTTTGACCTTATTCGCCGGAAGTGATGGATTGGGGATGGCTGATGCAGAGCCACAGAAAAAAATTAAATACATTTTTTAATATGGATATTTGTCTTACACAAACGCATCGATTCGCTTCAGAAGGCCTTTATTAAAGGGGTGGTAAAGCACACTCTTTCTAAGGCTTGATTGTGTTTGTGGGGTGCACTGTAACATGTGTTCATGCTTCGTTTTTAAAAAAATGCATTATTTTTCATATATTTTACCTTTATTCTACACTGCTCTCTCCCTCCTTGTAAAAACGGTCTGATGGTTTCCGGATTCTGTGAAGCCAGTCCCTCAAAAATACGCAATGAGCTCTGATTGGTTAGCTGGCCTAGTGTGCTGTGATTCGCTAACCGCCTAGAGCACGTTTGTCGGAAGAGTCACGCCCCTTACCTTTACCGGTAGCCTCAGGCTACTAGCCTGAGCTTTGTGTACAATAGCGTCAATAAAACCATACCAAGAGCCCGAATCAGACCCAGACAATTATAGTGAAGATGATCGAGCAGAACCTGTTCAGTCCTCAAGAGTAAAGACTGCGGATCTATAGTGATCGCTCCTGAATGGCACTGTTACTTTTGTATTTTTAGAACGATTATAGCCAAATATCTGTCGCAAGAACGAACACTAAACATTGGCTTTACTGTAGCCAAATCAAACACAGAACCATGTTTAGCATGCCTGTAGATAAACAATACATACAAGCTCTAATCAAAGAATCATTTACACTAATGCCAAGTTCACTGTTGAGATTGTAAAAAGTTTGTAACGTTAGGTGTTTGTCGGATAACGTTAAGTATGAATGAGCATTTAACAAACTGGTTTGCAGAGCCAAACAGCGTTGTCATGTTTACTTCCTTGCAACAACGTAGGCTACAATTAACAACACAAACTATTACAGGAAACACATCGACGAAAAATAAATCACACTTACAGGTTGTAGCCCGTACTCGCGAAGATTGTGGAAGCTTTCCTCCGCGAGATGTGCCGCGGTAGCCGCGCGTGCCCGCCTGTCTCATGCAGCTGAACCGCGGCTCTGTATTGCAAATACAGATGAATATTGTCCATAATGTCACATTTTCCGATCTTCTCCTCCAACCCCTGTCTGTCTCGTGCTTTGATTTGTGATGGGCAGCATATATCCGATGCAAATGCGATTGTGTTCCCCTCATGTCTCTTACACACATGCATATGACGTTGTATGTTAAACGCACTGCAAAGCACCCCCGTCCCTAGGAAGGCTGAACAAAGTGGACCTGCACTCCAGATGAAAATAACAGCGTTTCGTCGGCATTGGCAACAGCACTCCAGCCTACTAACCACAACAACGCTTCCCTGCTGCGATACAAAATGGCCTCGCCCCCACTTATTTAATATTCTCGGAGGAGGGGTTTATGTAAATATTGGGGCTGGTGATGTCAGCAGCCCTGGAGGAATGTGTAGTAGTCCCTAGCGGCCGTTTGCTGTAGTCCTTAGAAATTGATTTCTTTAAAAGCAAATATCTCTGTTTGCTTTAAACTTTGAACGTTGTAACTTTGAAGTAACAGTAACATTACACACTAGCTAAAGTTAGAAAAGTGAAATTGTGGTTTACCACCCCTTTAACACCCCGGAGCCGTGTGGAGCACGTTATTTGACGGACAGATGCATTTTTTATGGACTTCAAAAACAGACCAACTATTACTGCTATAATAACGCTTGGATTAGCCACAACATTTTTAATATAACTCAGATTTTATTCATCTGAATGAAGAATGTCACACCCAGGATGACTTGAGGGTGAGTAAATCTCATAAATAAAAAATAATTTTCATTTTTGGGTGAACTATCCCTTTAATGTATTTAAAGGGTTAGCTCACCCAAAAATAAAAATTCTGTCATTAATTACTCACCCTCATGTCGTTCCAAACCCGTAAGACGTTCATTGATCTTCGAAACACAAATTAAAATTATTTTTGATGAAATCCGAGAGCTTTCTGACTTCACATAGACAGCAACTCAACGACCACTTTAAAGGCCCAGAAAGGTAGTAAAGAGATTGTCAAAATAGTCCATGTGACTACATGCAGTGCTTTAACCTTAATGTTATGAAGCGACAAGAATAATTTTTGTGCCCAAAAATAGTCAAGGCAAGTCAAGTCAACTTTATTTATATAGCTCTTTTAACAATGCAGATTGTTTCAAAGCAGCTTTACAGTGTTAAACAGGAAAATAATGCAACATAATTTTATTCAGCCGTATAGCCATTCTGAAGAAAACGGTGATGTCATCAGTTCATTTCAATTATCATACAGTGGCAGTGTGGGCTTTAGATCAGTAATTAGATCAGTAATTTAGTTTATATGGTTAATTTAGTTTAATAATTGGATTTATTTGGATATTTAGTTGAAAAATTTAGAAAAATTTAGTGTCCCCAACTGAGCAAGCCAAGCCAGAGGCAACAGTGGCAAGGAAACCAAAACCCCATTAGGTGACCTATGGGGGTGCCTGTCGGGGTGCCAGTTCTCCTCTGGCCAATTAACAAACAGCGTATTATTATTATTATTATTATTATTCTGGCAACTTTACAGGTCAGAGGTCATAATAGATCGGAATATTCGAAGGACCGGAGGCAACACGCTAGAGACGGGTTTATTGAGGATGATGTTGATTAAATAATTATTAAAGTGCAATATTCGAATGATTGTAGGCAACACGCTGGAGACGGGTTTATTGCGGATGACATATCGATTTAAGTATTATTAAATTATAATATTCGAACAATCGGAGTCATCACGCTGGAGACGGGTTTATTGAGGATGCCGTGTCGATGAGGCAGTTTTAGGGGTAGTCTAATCACGGTCTCTGCAGACACTTCAGGGTCATGCGTTGGTCTTCTCTTGGCGCAGGTCCAGCATCTGATCTGGATACGGCCCGGATCCGGCTGACTGCAGTAAACCTCGGGATAAAACAGAGAGACTATCATTAGCGTAGATGCCATTCTTCTGATGATGTAACGACTACATCAGGTGTAATAGGAAGTGTTCCCAGTTCCGGCTGACCTAGTTAATGCAGCCTAACAATCATTTAATTGAAAAAGTGTTTTATGTGTATGCCACAGTAAAGAGATGTGTTTTTAGTCTAGATTTAAACTGACAGAGTGTGTCTGCTTCCCGAACAATGCTAGGAAGACTATTCCAGAGTTTAGGAGCTAAATAGGAAAAGGATCGACCGCCTGCAGTTGATTTGGATATTCTCTGTATTATCAACTGGCCAGAGTTTAGAGAGCGCAGTAGACGTGATGGAGTATAATATGTTAAGAGCTCGCTCAAGTATTGGGGAGCTAAACCATTTAGTGCTTTGTAAGTAATAAGCAAGATTTTAAAATGTATGCAATGTTTAATTGGTAGCCAGTGCAATGTTGACAGAACTGGGCTAATATGGTCATACTTCCTGGTTGTAGTAAGTACTCGAGCTGCTGCGTTTTGGACCAGCTGGAGTTTATTTATTAAGCGAGCAGGGCAACCACTCAGTAGAGCATTACAATAATCTAACCTTGAGGTCATGAACGCATGAACTAACTGTTCAGCATTTTGCATTGAGAGCATGTGCCGTAATTTAGATATATTTTTAAGATGGTAGAATGCAGTTTTACTGATGCTAGAAACGTGGCTTTTAAACGAAAGATTGGTATCAAAGAGCACACCCAGGTTCCTCACTGACGACGAGGACTTGACAGAGCAGCCATTAAGTGTTAGACAGTATTCTAGGTTACTACTTGTGGAGCTTTTTTGTCCAATAATTAAAAATTCAGTTTTTTCTGAATTGAGTTGCAGGAAATTACCGGTCATCCAATGTTTTATAT